>JAAGWO010000226.1:0-16813 GCA_013266205.1 Fusarium decemcellulare
CGGACAAGGACGAGCCCCGGCAGAAGCAGTTCAAGACGCGCAAGTGGTGGGTGAATCGGATGCTGGGTCGGGAGCTCAAGATTGAGCTTGCAGAGCCCTCTCGTCCTAGGCTACAGACATCCCTGGAAGAAGAGTTCCTCCGCCCCTCTACTCCTGTCCCCAACATCACCGCCCCCATCCTGGCTGCCGACCCCCAGCCAGTCCTCCTTCAGCCTACTACATATGACCCAGCCACAAGACGGAGCGGTGCCACAGACCCAGATGAAGGCATCTCCCCTGTCCAACGCAACATCGAAAAGGAGGAGGCGCACCGACTGCTCGCCGAAGATGCCGCGGCGCGCACAAATGCACTCCAAAAGGCCAAGGCTGCTGTCTTGACCAAGCTGAGCCGCGAGTTCTGCCACAGTAAAAAGCCGCGCGTGGGTGAGGCAAACGCCTGTCGCTTCCTGGCGGGCAGGGACCTGAGCACCGCCTTTGGTCCTGGGATGGTCATGGAGGATCGGAGGGGCTTGGAGAGCCGGAGTATTCTGGTGCCTTTGATGTTCAGCCGATCATGACTCAACGATCATGAAAGAGCACCGGCAGTGGGAGGATGTAAGACATAGAGACTCTTGGAGAGGGTGGTTATGACTTGTAATGAGATATGATTGATCATGTCCTTTTATTTCTTCATGTATTTACGTACCGACATTCTTTCCAAGGAAACAAATGTTCATAGCTGTATGATATACGACCGACTTTGCTATTCCGAGACTCTCCTGCTGCCATGTTGCTGGGATAACAGCCCAATCGTACATCCTCCCCGAGTATCTTATCACTTGCTCTCCTTGGTGATTGTCTCCAAGGCTTTGACATACTCGGCAACTTCCTTCAGCCCCGTCAGCGTCAAGTCTCTCCTCCGTCCCTCAACGATGACTGTAGGGACTGCATCAATGTCCATTCCAATGCTCCTGATTTTCTCCTTTGTATCCCTCTCTCCTCTTTCCTTATCCTCCACTAGGCTTTTTGCCTCCTTTTCATCCACCCCAGCCTCGATGCACGCCTGGATCAGCGTCTCATCTGCACCCGGATGCCTTCCCGCTACAAAGTAAAGCCTGAAAATATCGTCCACAAGCTTGTTGGCTGTTGCCGAGCCGGAAGTCTCTTGAACCTGATGAATGACTCGATGGGCGGGAAAGGTGTTGCCCGTCGGGCCCGTAAAGCCCAGGGGAATGCTTAGTGGCTCTGCGAGGGACAGCATGTGTGCCTGGAAGAGCTGCTGGGCAGCCTCATTGTCATTGTGCTGGTGATGGAGGGCGTGTGCCGCGCGGTCTGGAATCGTCTCGGCGCGGTCTGGGCTGGGCTGGTAAGGAGAGAAGCTAAGGGCGAAGGAGATGAGGGATGAGGATGAGGAGGAGCGGAACTGGGAGAGGGCTTCGTCGAGTCTGAGTAATTGTCAGTTGTGAGTAGAGTTGGGTGACGAACGCATAAACTATGCCTTTTCTTGGCAATATATGTCCTGAACCATGTCAGCCGTCATGCTCTGTGATCAATGTGAACGCTGAGACGAAGATGCGTACCAAGGACAGGTGACGTCCATGACAAAGGTGACTTGAGACTCATACATGGCTACTTTTTGGTGAGACTGACTATACGAATAAGCTAGATTAGAACTGTGGTTGAACCAGATTTTGAGATGATGTAGCTGCCTGTCGTCGTATTCCATATATACACGACGTCAACGGAACAAAATGCGGGGAAGATGCGGACCCGCACCGGAGATCCGGCCGCCCGGCGTCCGGGGTGGAGGGCCGATGATTCCAAAGAGCTCCACACAGCTTGAAGGGCTGACATTGAGTTTCGTTTAGATACATCAGTGTAGCAGTCTTGAAACTGGGGTATATTGGACTGTGAATTTTCCTCGCTAGGTACCTTGTCTAATCAAACGTCATCTTGGTGCCCGTGTGCTTCACCACCGCACCCGTCAACCTCGCAACTGAGATATCCTCGGCCTCCTTGAGAGGCTTCACTTCTCCCTCGCCAGAACCCTTTGCGTCTTGCGCTCCGCCATCCACTTGGTCATATCTGCGCGGCGGAGGTCGACCCCGCGGGTTGCTGTTGTCCCCGTTCGCCTTTCTATCCTTTCCAAATCTCTTCTTGTACCGTACCTGGTCGTCCTCTGCAAGCTCAATCTTGAGCTCCCGACCCAGCATCCGATTCACCCACCACTTGCGCGTCTTGAACTGCTTCTGCCGGGGCTCGTCCTTGTCCGAGTCGTCGTCCTCCTTGAAGTCGTCCTCCGTTTCCACCTGCTCCTTGATCTTGACGAAGCCCTTCACTGCCGAAGCAGCCGCCTCAGGCTCCTTGAACTTGACCCAACCAAAGCCCTTGCACTTGCCCGTGTCCTCGAATGTGGCGACCTTGGCCCACTCAATCTCGCCGCACTTTTCAAAGTTCCTTTGCAGGTCGTCCTGGGTTGTCTTGAAGCTCATGTTGCCTACAAAGATCTTGCGGCTGGCATTCTCTTCCTTCTTCTGCTCCTTGCTGCTCTGCGTCTTGCCCTCCGCGGCGTCCTCTTCCTTGGCAGGCTCGGGCTCCTTCTTTGGGCGACCTTCGAACGATGTGGCATCCTTGATCAGAAGTTTGCGTCCACCGAGTTCCGTCTCTGAGAGGGCGATGGCGGCAACCTTGGGACCGATGTCTGTGAAGTCGACGTAGGCGAAGCCCTTGTTGGTAGGCTTGGCGTTCTTGTCCCGGCCGGGCTCCTTGTTCGTAGGCAGTTTAACACGGGTCATCATCTCGTCAGAAATGACCTCTCCCGAGTTATCCACGAGCCACTTGCGAAGCTCGACAGGAGTGACGTAGAAGGGAAGATTGCCGATCCAGACACCATGCTCTGACCGGGTAGTATCCTTCTTCTCCTTGGCTTCCTTGTCGCCTTTCGTCTCGTCGTCGCTGTCCTGTTTGGGAGGGAGCGACTTGCCTTTCTTGAGCGCACGTTTGGCGCGCTTCGACGGGGGCTCGGGAGCATTCACATCAACCTCGATTTCTTCAATTTCGATCTTGCGCTTCGAGGACGGCGTGGGCTGGGTCTCGGCCATGTCGACATCGTCGTCGGTGGTGGATTGGGGCTTTTCGATCTTGGCAGCCTTTTCAGGCTTCTCGGCCTTTGACCCCGACCGAGAAGACTTTGACTTTTTCTCCTTCTTTTCTTTTGTCGCCATTGTTGCTGATTGTGAAGATCTTGTCCTGATCGCGTTCCAACAGCGCCGAGAAACCAGCGCCAGAAAATTCTGGTTTACGATAAGCGATAAGGGACCGGAGGTGGGTCCCGTCCGCCAAGGGCTGGACCCCTGCAAAGAATTGAATTCCTCCGGGTGCGGGGCATCCAGATGCCGTTTGATGAGTTGTCGGAGATTGAAAAAGCCATGTACCAACCTCCCTGGAATCAAAAAGACAGTCGTAGAGCCTCAAGAAAGGACCTGCAGAAAATGCAATTGTTTTGCGACGGTTGAGATTTGGCCGACTAGCGGTGTAGAGGTTGAATAAACCGCAAGGTAACATGATACCGACCTTTAGTTGGCTTGCGCTGAATCCGAGCACGCACTCTGCGACGAGGTGGGAGAGGATCGACGCTCTGAAACTTGACAATTACGGCAACCGGGAATCTCATGCCAGTGCGTGAAGTCATTGCACGTGCTTGCTAGAGGGGTGCTCCCTGGAAAGCCTCGAGCCTTTCGACTTGCACCGAGACAGAGTGACATTGCATAAGAAAACGTGGTGGTGTCCATGGCTCAAAGCTTCACGCCTGGAGGCTGGCGAGCGCCTTGGCACTAGGAGCGGGAAATGAAAGGTTGCATTGATGTCCGGTGCTGTCAAAGACTGGCGCCGTCGCAAGCCAAATGGAGAGACCGTGAAAGAGGGCCTTCCTTGGAGACAACTCCCCTGTTCAACCCACCAGGTTGACAACTCAAGGCATCGTGACCGCCTCGAGCTGTCTCGATCAGATTCAGCTTCTCAATGGCCGGTGCTTACGTCGCCGCATTGAATGGGCGCTGCTAGCCACATCGTCGGTTCCTTGGACATGCGGGTGACCAGGAAGCGGCGCCCGTGGATTGGCTCGAGATGGCCGGAGCTTTCGATGGTGGCCACCAACCTGGACGCACTTGGGATCACATCTGAGATGGCTCAGAGGTGACTGACGGGTTAATTTACGCGACATTTTCTGGGTCAAGGGGAACATGGCTCCAGAGGCTGCGTGCGACGCTGTTTCTTGTGTCCGGAGCCGACAAATGGAGGAGCAATGCAGAGCGCCGAGGCCGTCGCCGCCCGTTACCGGCCGGGCAGACCGTGTGGCCGGGGTACGAAACTGGAAAGCAGCCCGATCCGTCCCATCGAGCGGCCCGGGCCAAGTCATCTCAGCTTTCTCATGCTGGCAAATGACAGTCCGGGACCGACAATTCGCCCGACCCGCACGCCGTTCCGCTGACACGTGTGCTAGTTAGGTAATCTGGCTTACGAGGCAACATCCTTCGGCGGTATTGACAGCTCGGCTCTGAGGGTGGAAAAGCTTGCTGGCGATGTGAGAGAGTCATGGCTGATAGGAATTGGAAGCTGGAACGCCGCCGAGGGGCCACCATCCGCGGGCAATTGGAAGGCTGTCCCCACTAATCGCCCACTGTTTCCCACTGTAGCGGCTCCCTAGTACGCCATGGCCCCTCTGGACGTCACGTGCGGTGCCCAGCTCCGGGCTCACTGGCGGCTTGCGGGCCTCAACCTTGGGCCCCAGCACCTGGCCCTTGTAGCGAATGAGGTGCCCGTGACCCAAGGCAAAAGCGCTAGCCCCAGACAACCAAAAACAACCTGGAATCTCCCTCAAAGTCCAAGCCCAACCCCAAGTTCAGTCCGTCCTTCATCCTCCTCCACCTTTCAAAAACCCTCGCCCACGCCATACGCTCTTCCACCTGCGACGCCTCTAACCTGCGACATCGCAACCTGTGCTTGCTCGAGGCTGTCGTCTGCGATCATCACCTCACCTTCACAGCGCCCTCGTCTCACGTACCTGGAGTGGCTTAGCGTTGCTGTGCTGCTGGCGGCTCGCCTTTGTCCTCAGCGACGTCGTATCCCAGAGCCGCTACAAACGTCGACTTTGCACGCTCGATCCTCAACCCCACGAGATTCCGCCTGTTGCCTCCAACCACCCAACGCCAATTTTAGTTTACAGCCAACTTCCCTTTGTTTCTTGGTCATTCAATCATTCTGATTGCCATCGCTCTTGGTTGATTTATTCACTCATCAACGAACCGTCGAAAATCGCCGTCCAGTATCATCCGGCTCATTCCATCTTTGTTCACCATGAACGTTCTGCTCTCGCCACAGCCTCCCGTCTTTCCTCACCAGCACGAAAACCCCCGTCTTTCCCCTCAGCGATCCTGTAAGTTGATTCATTTTCATCCCTTCTCATTTTATTTCGCCTAGCCCTGGTTACCCCTTAGTCGTCCTTTGCCACTGACTTGCCCCAGTGTCGCCCTTTCACAACATGACTTCCCGCAAGCGAAAAGCCGATGAGGATGGCGACGAAACCATGTCTCCTCGTAGCTCTCCCACCATTTCCGCCCGACCTCTCGCCCGCCCTTCCAAAAAGGTTCGATCCAACGAGGTCATCGGCCGACCCCTCGCTCTCCCTCGTCTCCTGGAGACTCTCGACACTTCCCAGCTGAGGACTGTTCTTGAGCGTATATGTGAAAGACACCCTGATATTGGCCATGAAGTTGTGTCTCAGGCTCCTCGCCCGTCCGTCTCATCGGCGCTCGATGTTTTGCGGGGTTACATGGACAGGCTGAACGACGCTGTCCCGTACGGCGAATCGAGCCCCGAATATACCTATTATCGAGTCAAGGAGCCGCTCATTGCCTTGATTGACGCCCTTTCCGACTTTACTCCGCAGTTCCTCCCACCTAACGAGACTCAGCCCACCAAATCGCTCGAGTTCTTGAACGAAGCAACGAATATTATCCACAAGCTTCCCGACTCGGAACCCCAGACGTACCGACACCACAAGGAAAATGCGTACGAGGAAATTTCCAAGGCTTGGGCTCTGGTCATCAACGAGGCAGGAAAGCGAGCTGGAGGGTTCAACTTGTATAGCGGAGGATGGGACCAGGTTCTGTCAGGACATAACGAGCAATCGGGCGGCCGCCTCGCTTCCGCAATCAATGCCATGACCTCGAGTGTTGGATGGATGGGACCTAATGCCAACCCTGGACCTGGTGGTCCTTCGGATCCCAATTCGATTCTGAACCAGCTTATGTCTGGTACATATGGAGCCCCCGTGAGAGTCGGACCCTGGTAGGATACCCGCTCTAAAGAACCCCCCCCCCCAGAGGATCATGATTGCATATCGCGGCGCATCGGACGAGTCATCATTGCACATATTACGACCGCATCATTACGACAACTTTCATTTGGCATCACGGGTTGGCATAGACTTGAGGCATCCCTTTTCGTATCACGGCAGGGTGGTTGGCGTTTTTCTTGCGTGCATTTCTTGATATCCCTTTCTTTCACTGGCAAAACAGCAGGGATTAGTGTTGACGGGGGGTTTCCTATATCTTCTCAACCTTCAAAGCACGGACAGACCGTGAGTTCCTGTATGTAGATATGCATTTCATTCTGTTCGGCGCCCCTAGTCTTTCGCTTAGGACATGGCTGCAGGCACATTGCGGCTAGCTATAAATGGCCGGGCTCTGCTTTTCAGCGCGAGATAATGGGCAGCGTGGGGGATGAAATATATTGATTGTTGTGTGGCTTCCGCGTCAGCGTCTTACGTCGTCCTGGTTGCATCAAGTTGTATCGTGACAACTAGCGATAGTCCGGAGAAATGCGGAAATTCCAGACCCCTCCAATGACATGAGTGATGACTTGATGAGGGATATCTTGCGTTGCTACTTCTAAAAGGTCGCACGGTCTGTTTCAGCTGAATAGCTCCAACCCTAATTTCTGAGCAAGGGACGTTTTCGTTTCTGTACTGGCTTCGCATGTAGTGGGTGTCGCCCTTGTGTGACTGGTTGGGCTGACAGATAACAAGACCTAAACTCATGCTACGAAACCGTTGTATGTCGTGAACAACTATGTTGAGAGAAAGACGGAGCTCATCGCAAATGTAATAGTTTCGGAATGCTTTTATTCACCGCCTTGAAAACTTGAGTGATAACTGGGGCTGTAGTGTTGAAGTGCAGCAACGATCGGCGATGGTTGAAACTAACGGTCAGTGCTCAGTCTACTGCTCTTTAAGTTGTCCGCATGACTGAAATCTTGGGAACGTTGGCGCTCTTGCTGAACATTACTCTGATGGGATACTGCCTCTCCTTCGAAGATCTGTAATCTATGAGAAGCAAATACTTCTTGATAGGGAGTTGCGGCCTGACCTGGGAAGTGAAGTTTAACTTGGTGCATGATGATGTGATTCCACAAACTAGATCGGTAACATGCTGTGTTGACCGTGAACTTTGCGCAGGTTCAACGCTCTTTATTAGAGTCGCCAGATAGTGGCGCGTGATGAGAGAGACCTTTCCTAGGTACCTAACTGTGGTTTAACTACAGCCGAGCCAACATCAAGCCGTTTCCAATGAAAAGGGGATCGGGAAACGAGTGGGGCAAGCGCGCGGGGACTCCCGACGATCCGGTTTAGTGGGAAACCTTCCAGATCTCGCCCCTTTGCTCTTTGGAGGGCCCTTCCAGTCACGTGCTCTCCCGTCATCTTCAGCCTGCACTAGACGCGCGACTGCCTGGCCGTGAACGCGTCCTCATCAATCACTGTCGAGCCCGCCTCAACCGGGCCAAGTTGCATCAGCTACACCACATCCGGACTCTGCTTTTACTCTTGGTTCTTTGCTGCTACTAGACCATTCCAACTTCGCTTCTCCTTGATGTCGAGATAAACAGCGACGAGCGCTGTATCATCCATCATGCCTGCGTATGTCGCCAGACGTGTCGCGTTAACCCCAACTCTTCAACTAACCGTTTTCTCAGTCCCGGCGACCAACACACGACGGTGACCAACCCGTTCGAGGAACAGCGTCCGCGAGTTGCAGAATGGGTTGCCAAAGACATTGCCACCATCTCGGCCAAGCTCGACAGACAACTCGGCCCTGAGTACATCTCTGCGCGTGCAGGTCCCGGTGGCACCAAGGTCCACTATCTCACGGCCGAGAAGTGCATCACCCTGGCCAACGAGGTCTTCGGCTTCAACGGATGGTCATCCTCTATCCAGAACATCCAAGTCGATTTCGCAGACGAGAACCCCCAGACACAGCGCGTCAGCATCGGACTCTCCGTCATTGTCCGAGTCACCCTGCGAGATGGAACCTACCACGAAGACATTGGATACGGATCGATCGAAAATGCCAGGGGAAAGGCCATGGCCTTTGAAAAAGCCAAGAAGGAGGGTACCACTGATGGACTAAAGCGCGCCCTGAGAAGCTTTGGCAATGTTTTGGGCAACTGCATTTACGACAAGGACTATGTGAAGCAGGTCACAAAGATGAAGGCTGAACCGGTCAAGAAATTTGATCAAGGTAACCTGCATCGACACTCCGACTATATCAAGCGAGATGTGGCCAAGCCGGAACCTGTAGCTCCTGCCGCTCCTGCCGCTCCAGTAGCAACCATGGTGAAGACGGAGCCGGCACTTCCCGCGTCGGAATCCTTTGAGGACTTCCTCGGAGGTATGCTTTCATCGGATGGTTTTGAGGAAATCGAGGCTGAATATTTGTAGAGCTCGATGAGGCAGACTTCTGCGTCCCAGAAGATGGCCACCCTGACGAAATTATGTTGTCCACATCCATCTTGGGCGGAGTCTCCAACGAGAGACCTTCGAACAACCACTCGGCTCAACGAATCCAGCAACAACCTAACAGGTCGGCTTCTACCGGAGCCATGAGCCGCCCACCACAAACGCCAAACCAAGGACAGCAGCGCCCAGACCCTCCGAACGGTGGCCCAGGCGGTCTCGCGAATCGTCCCCAGGCCGTACTCAGTGGCCGAACGACACCAAACCAGATCGGAAACCCTCGACCGCCACCAAATGCTCCCCAGAACGTACCCGAAACCGTAGGCTTCTTCTCAGCGAAGGCGGTGAACCAGCTGCCGGAGTCCACTCTGCAGGGCTCGAATAATGCTCGTCTTGCGATACCACAGGGGCAGCAAGCCTTCAACCCGAAAGCAGAAAGTCCATCTATCCGAAAGACTCCCGGTATCGACCATAATTCTTCCAAGCCTGTTGCCAAGAATGGCCAGCATGTTGCTCCGACTAGCAGCCAGAGCCAGGTGCGAGCCGCGCCTCACTCTAACACAAGCAGCTTTACACCCGTACGACCGTCCATCCCCAGCTCCCAGGGGTCTCGTGGGAATGTTGTGAATCCTTCCCTGGACCAGACTCGTCGAATTGGTGCGCCGGGCGGCGCTGGTAGTCCCCTCGCAAATAGAGGATCGTATCGACCACCGGCCATGAAACGGCCGCCGCCTGCGGATGGAAGACCCCCCTTGGCTGACCTCCCTTCAAACGGGGGTGGTCCAAATGGACCCGCTACGGCGAACGGATTGGAAGCAAAAAGGCAGAAGATGGCGTAACCTTTCGAATTAGGGCTGGGATGGGACAGTATGGGCACGATGGAGTCAGGCGCATTGGTATTCAAAGATTTGTCTTGACTGCAAGGAGCTCAGGTCTGGGATATTTGCTACGGAAAACTAGCACAGAATGGCCCGGAGCCTGGAGTTTGGCCAGTAGAAAGCTGGCATTTGCCTCTAGAACTGCAACAGAGAAGCAAGGTATTTCAAGAAATCGAGCTTTGACCGTTGTGTGGCGATTGGTTCTAGTGATTATTTTCTATGGGGTTTGTGACAGCCATGGATGAAGCATTCGGCGGACTTGTTCGCCTCCTATGTCCGTCCATATTCTATATGTAAATGGATATTGGATCTAGCGGAGTGGCGACGGCGGACATTCCTTGGCAGCCAATCTCGATATATTACAGATGAGGAGAGGCCTCACTTTGAAGTGAGGTTAGCCAGCCCTGAGCGAGCCTGCTTCGCCGCTTGAGGAAAATCAAGCTTGTTCGCCATCTCGATGCACTGGTTGTACTTCTTGCGGGCAAGATCATTGTTGCCTAGCATGGCAGCAACATCGCCCCAGTTGCAAAGAGCGACGGCACACGCCTCGTCACACTCGGGCGTACGCTCGCTGCCCTTGACGTCGTTCGCATGGACATAGGCGTTCTTGGCCCAGTTCTGCGCAGCCTCCAGACACTCCTTCCTGGTGGTGGGCATAGCAGGGTCTTGTAGCTCCTTCATCACCTCGGAAGTTTCGCCGGCGGTGGCTGGGACGAAGATGGGGTGTTGGGCGAAGCTTGCGGCTAGATTATTCATGATGACAGGGCGGTGGCAGGGCGTATCGCAGAGTCGCAGGGCCTGGAAAAATAGGGGGATCGCGAGGTGGAACTGAGACTTTCGCTCGTAGTCGCGGCCCAACGACTCGATGGCGCTACCCATCTGTTCGGGGGTCAACCAGTCGCCCTCATCGGGCTTGACGCCCTCTTCCCTGCGGCGGCGGTACTCCTTCAAGGAGGTTTCGACGGCCCACACAAGGTGCTTTTGCGAATTATCGGGGTCAAGGACGTGCTCGTCTGCGTATAGTTCTCCGAGCTTGAGGGCGATTCCAACGGTCTTTGTGAGGAGCCGTTGTCGCTTATGCCACAGGCTCTCGGGCACGAAGTCGTCATCTTTGCCATCTTGTTCAGAGGCGGACGTGGTCTTTTCAACGTCAGAGGTTGCGGGTGTCTCGGTGGTCTCAGATGCAGACTTCACCAGCCTGCCCTCGTCGTTAATCTTGCCATCCTTGACAGACTGCTCCATGACACCAATCCACTTGTTGCAATCCGCCAAAATACCCTCCAAGACCTGCAGACATCCGGTGTAGTTGGCGATCAATTGGAGCCAATGCGATGTCTGGATACGGATGCCGAGAACCTCATCAGAGAAGGGGTCCAGCCCGTGCTCGGCGCACTGCTCCATGGCACGCTTGTAATACTTGAGAGCGAGTTCAGCATCGGGACTGATGTTGGTATAGTACAGGGCGCGCCGCAAGGAATCGGCGATGGGCTTGGGGTATCTCGTGAATTGATAGTGGTAGAAGTAGGTGAAGTAGAGGTAGACAGTGTAGCCGGCAATGACAGATACAACAGCGAGACTTGAATCGTTAGTCTGGCACGACACAGGGGGGGAATGGGAGCGGCAAACATGAACAATCCCAGGGATGTAGCTCCTGGGCTCTGTCGAAACGCTGTCTTGATACCTGTCGGGCTCATGGCAACAAACAGACTGCGAAGACCGGCGCCGAGAGCGCGGCGGGCGAACTGGCGAAAGGTGATCTGAGGCTGGTTCGGCGGCTGTTTCTTCTTGGGCAGCTGATTTCTTTTGGCCTCGAGTTCCTTATCCGAGCCATCATTGGACGAATTGGGCCTTGAATTGGTCGTCTTGAGTCGTCGCTGGTCGGGTCGGAGGGGGATAACGGCACGGAAGTTGACGGTGGCCGATCGCGACCGGAGCTGGACGGAGAGCAGGCCGGAGGTCGCATGCTGCAGGCATTTCCCACGGAGGGGCCGCAGCGAAGCGACGGCTGAGACCGACATGGCGGGCACTGCTACGAAGCAATGGACAGGCGATGGCCGGAGAGTTGTTGGTCGTCCTATGACGGAGCCGTTTTGGTTGAGTCTTGAATTGAAAAGAGCTGCAAGCCGTTAGTCCATTCCATGATGCTGCGCACGGGCCAACTTCGGCGAATGCTGGCCCGTGCGTTTCAAATCAACCTGTTCCGGGACGCTGTGGCCGAGGCTTTTGGGGCCCCTTAGTAGCCCCCCGGCAGATCGAGGGCCCTGGAGTGTAAGGTTGTGGTTTGGGTTTGGTGGGGGAAGGAAGCATATGACGGAATCCTTAAAGCTCTCACGCGCGCCATCACCTCTTCCCTTGCCCAATTCTCATATCATTCTCACTCACAGCCTCTTGGACTATTCACAATTGATCCCTCACCCTCATAAATCATGTCTGGAAAGTTCGAGCCCAAGGTTCCTGTCAATCTCGACCCGCCAAAGGACGACCCCATCTCGCAGGAGGAACTTGCCAGGTCCAACGGTACGGCCCGAACCCCCGCTGTCCGGCTCATGAGGATGAGGATGAGGATGAAGATGAGGATGCTGCTCTCTCTTCAACCTCGACTCTCAGCACACTCCAAGACTGTAGCTAACTAAATGACAAGGCACGGATGGCGCCAAGTGCTACGTTGCCATCAAGGTATGTCGACGCGTCGCATGCGCACGCACCATGAAACTCGTCCTATCTATCTTAAGGGCCCACGGCTGACCATCTTCAAATAGGGCAAGGTCTATGATGTGACGGGCAACAAGGCCTACCAACCGGGAGGCTCATACAACGGTATATCCTATTTCAGCTGATTGGAGCCCAAGCTAGATTGACTAACGCCGCCTGTCCAGTTTTTGCCGGCAAGGATGCCTCGAGAGCGTTGGGAAAGACTTCGACCAAGCCCGAGGACGCGCGCCCAGAGTGGCAGGACCTCGATGATAAAGAGAAGGGTGTCTTGAACGACTGGGTCACCTTCTTCTCGAAGCGGTACAACGTCGTCGGTGTTGTGGAGGGCGCCACAAACATGGATTGACTAGCCGAGTTGCCCCCGAGCGATCAAGTCAAGTTGTAAACCTTTCCAACTTCAGTCCCAGCTCGTCCCTTTTCGGTGCATTGTACGTATCTGTGTGTCATGGTCTTGCACGCGTGTTATTCTCCGCTGCTGTGAGCCTGTGACGTCTACATCCTCCTGAACCGCTTCTTCTCATCACCGCGGGAGGGGTGTCATGTCGAACGGAGAAATGGGCCGAGTCTCGATGCCATGCCTAGTATCGACCTGTAGAGTCTGTAGAGGGTTTGAATTATACCAGGGCGGGATCTATGGTCCTTACGAAACGACATCTTGGGGGCTCGCGGCCTGTGTTCCGAGTCCCCGTTCCTAGGTGAGTCAAGGACGAAGAGAGGAAACAATATTGCCACTCGAGAACATAGAATACAAAGCCCAATCTTGCCCAACTAGCCTCGACGCACTCCTCTCGTAATTGCATCGTTGCACAGAACGGGCTGCCGCTTCTTCTCCCGCACGCTCTGTCCTCTTGGATGTGGCACCCTTTACGCACGCATGGTTCAATGCGTCCAGCCGATATACGGCAGGGGATACACGCCCAGACCTGACAGCTCAGTTCCACGTAGTTCTCATGTGCTAGCAATCGAAAGCATTGGGACTGTCCCCAAGCATACTCACGTGCAACCCACGAGATCTTCGATGGCCCAGGTAATTATGTATGAGCAAGGGTCGGATGTTAGTTCTGTACGATTTGCATGTGTGTCAAGTCTGGAACCCTGGAGGTGCTTTGATGATCTATCTATCTATATATAAAAGAAACACACAATGGACCGCAACGGTAGGCATCCCAATTGCGGCCCCCGAACGAGGAGAAATAAGCTGACGGGCCATATCAAAAGGAACATTCGATGCCTTCTTCTCCACAACCATCAAACCATCGATGGGCCGGTATATTTACGACCGAGAACCTTGGCTATGCATAGACTGGCCGCCTTGGTAATCGTGTTGTCCTTGCACTTCTATCGCCTGCCAAGCCGCCACACAATCATCACAAGGCACACATTGTTGCCACGAGTTCCGGAGGACTTTGACCCCAAAGCATTGATGGTTTGGGTCGTTGCGAGCGAAGTGACAGTAGGATTTGAGGCGAAGTGTAGAGTGATTACACACAAAGAGGAATTCTTCCCAGTCGCACATATTTGGCGTGGTTGAGCGGAGGATGATGGGGTGAGCGATCCTAGTTCCTCGGAGTTAGCAGGATTGAGCAGCAGAAGAGCATTGGTTGCTCACAATGTGCTTTCGTTCTGCAATGCTTCGTAGCGATATCAGCTACACAGCGTCAAACTCAGCTCTGTCGAATAAGCTGTGGGTTGGCTGGCTTCCAGGCTAAGGACGGCTCTTTGATAGGAAGAGTGAGCAAGGAAAGACCAACGAGGCAAACCTCGAGGCTTTATAGACACGCGACTACCATGCTGGCATCAAACAACCCCCCCTCAAAGAGATCTCTGCTTCTAAGTTCGTTGGATTGTGGCTGTCTCCCACATGTTGAACAATGACCCAAGGTGCATGGTCACGGCCTTGAAGGATCCAATGGTTCCACGCTTCTCTAGCATTCCATGCACGCAATCGATAGCATCTGCATCGGTAGTCTGATAGATCACTTCTAACAGAGGACAATTGATCGCCACGCATCTGGCGACCCCAGCGGTTTCTGCTAAAAAGAGCAGTTTGCAGATAGGTGAACGCAGATATCCGAGTAAGCGTGGGGAAAGACTCGATTCTTCCAGTCGCACAGTGTCCTTCATGACAGGTTTGATAGAGATCCATGGGTGTTAGGTCACGGCAAAATGGATAGAAACAGTGAGTTGTCCCTGGTGATTGGAGTCCTGTGTCGACAAACATGAAGTCCCAGTGTCCCAAGGCGGTAGAAGTAGCATGAGCGAGCCAACTGTACAATTGCTTCATCTTCACTTGAAGAGCGTTATGAGGTAGGGCCTAACAGGTGGAAGAGGGCTGGCAAAGAGATTGGACACCGACATACCGTCCAATGGCCTTCGTCTCCAGCCTTGGACCCCTGAGGCCGGCATGTTGTTTGCGACGCATACTGTACAGATACATGATGCACCATCTCATCTAGAAGCCCAGACCGTGCCTGTCCAGCTATGAGCTCCTTGGTAGGTACTAACAGACGCTGGTCCAAATAGTGCGCCGGTATGATGTAGATGGTCAAGGGCAAAGGAGAGAATTGGCGGGAAGATGCAGAAGGAGGTGCTCAGCTAACGAACCAGACCGATGCATGCATCCCAACCCAGCTTCCCGGAATAGGAATTGAGGCGTAGATGGGGAAAGAGAAAAGAATGAGGACAGGGTAGGGAAAGCAGGCGGCCGTGACTAACGCCGCAAGTTCAGGCGCGAGAAGAGATAACAACGGGAGATGATGGTCATGATGAGCGAGAGGAAGCCATCAGAGACACACATGAGTGAATGAAGAAAATGGCCATCAGCACAGCCAAAGGGCAGGCCAATGAGATGCGGGCCTGCTTGCGTCGATAGAGCCCGGTTCAATAAGAAGGGTGCTGCTGCGGCGAATGAGTGGGACAAGGCAGACTATTATACCGTGGATACCAGGAGAGCTTGCACAAACATCATGATTCTCGAGGGAGAAGTCGTGATTGCTGACATTGACAGCTGCTGCTGCACGACAGCATGTCGCAGTTGGAATTGTTGCTTGGCCTGTCTTAAATGCCGCGAAGAGCGTAGCTTGAGCCAGATGCGCCGCATTTCTGTCTCACAGTTGGGATATTCGCGACGCTCACACCTCCCCCAACATGGAACCAAACCAATCCACAGAGATGGCGCTCCTCAATCGTGGCGGTACTGTAATGGATCGTGAGGCAGTCATTGCCAAGATTGCACAATACGCACACAATAGGACATGGTGAGATGCTGGCTGGGTAGAGAAAGAGGGGAGACGATGAGAATGTGTGGAGCCAGTTGCCCGAGGCGTTTTCTGCCATGAACCTCTGGAGGTTTTGTGACGGCGACGCGTCCGGTTTTTGAGCCGCAATATTCCTGAGCCGTAGCGTGTGGTTCGCAAGCTGCCATCTCGTGCCCTTTTACTCGGCGGGCGAACCATATGAAAGACGCCGCCTGCACATGATTTCACTGCCTCGCCCGTGGTTGCCTTGCTGGCTGCCTACACGCTTGGGGGGTTGAATCGCGCACGCCCATTGGCTGAGGCCGCCCGAGTTTTGGGTGCGGCGCCTCTAAAGTGAGGCGGTCTTCGGGGGACGAAAGAGCCATCTCGGAAACTGCCATGGGCACTCTTTCTCTGGTACTTGGCTTGTGTCTCTGGCGGCCCAACAAACCCGCGTCGTCATTCTCATCCTCATCCTCATTCTCCTGCTCCCTCCTCCTCGTCCTTCGTCTCTTCACACAGCCAGCCCTTCGCAATCTCTACTCCTCCATTGCCCTTCCGTCCTCCTTGTTTTGCTCCCTTTCTCTCCGCCACCTCTTGCCACTTTATACTCCATCGTCATTCATTATTGCCTGCCAGCTAAGGCCATCAGCGAGTGACGCGACAGCATCAACCTTCATCGCCTTCGCTGCGCTACGCAGCTCGACGCCTTCTGAGTCTCTCCGCCTCTCCCGCGTCGGTAGTTCCGCCTTTGGATCTTTGAGCAGTGTCGTCTCAATCTCAGTCAAGCTCCAGCCAATCTCGTTACAATCCGGCAGCTGAGACTGAACCGGCGACTTGGAATCAAACCCCCCGGGCATCCCATGAGGCTCAGCGAGCCTACTTGCTTGATCCCTGGCTCCATGTATGCCACTCTCTGTGTTTCTTAGCGTGGTTATTCTACTTTGGAACGACGAAGCAATCCAACACTCTTCCCTCTGGTGTGCTTCCTTGTTTGGTCTCTGCTGTTTATTATCACTTCCCTATCCTAAGCCGATGAAGCTTGGCGCCGCCAATTTCTCCATCTCTTCTGCTACAATCACATCCTCATTCAGGTCAAAAGTTGTCTCGACAGATCTACTTGGATCCGAGCAAATAGCATCCCTTGGCCTGGTCGTGCTATATCTCACTACACTCGAGTCATCTCCGTCTATCGGCCTTGTTGTCCCCCCTAGTCC
>JAAGWO010000227.1:349-40026 GCA_013266205.1 Fusarium decemcellulare
TTATTCCCATCAAGGGTATGGCTTCCACAGTTCAAAAAAACACAGTTTCTCTCTACATCAATAGTATCATAAGGTAACATTATTCTCTTTTTCTATCTTCTATACTGCGCCGGAGCTGGGCATAAATCTCTGCTGCGACGTAGCTTGGAAGTTAAGAAAAATGCAATGGTATTGCCCATGATACTGTTGATAGGGAGGGCAACTGTGTTTTTTTGAGTTGTGAAAGCCCTACCCCTGATGCGGAGGAAACGATATAGATCGTATTTGAGGTGCGGGTGATATGGGGTCAAGACAGATGCCGTGTTGAACTCAACTTCAAGCCTGTAGCCGGTGCATCGAAAAGGGGATCGGGCAGCTGATGAGGGTTTTAAAATATATTAATATATAATGATACACAGAGGAGAAGCAACAGGGGCAAGAGCGAGGGCAGAGCGAGGTTCAATGTAAATGTAACTAGCTTTTCCAGGTGGGTGGCCATGATAATTGACACCAGCAACTAAAACCATCCAAACAATCCAGCAATCATAACCACCAGTACAGGCGGGAACATCCAGTGTTGAAATTCACCACCCCCAATAACTATCCGACTGACGAACCCATCCGTAATAGGCAGTGTCAACGCTGCGCCCAAGGCCTTCGCCATCAACTTCTCATCGCTTGTCGTCCAGATAATGGAAATCAGGAGGCCGACCGAGATATTACGGATGCCCCAAATTCTCATAAGCGCGTGGCTAAACTTCTTGGCCAGAGGCTCGCTAGGCACGGGAAACTCGAGGCTCTTAAGGTGGGCGTCGGGACGGAGCGAGGCGTTTAGGCCCAGTCCGACAAGCATGAGGCCTAAGCCAAGGCTGCCGTTGAAAATGATAGGGTGGGACATGATGATGGGTATTTGATTTGGGATATAGTAGATTGATGGAAGTGATTATGGTGTTGTCTTGATATGACAATGAGAAAGTTTTATGGATGTGTGAGATGTGGTTTATGTTGCGAGGGAAGTGATGCACTGGACTGTGAGTCGAGGGAGCGTCCAAAACGCAGTTTATGTACAAGTCGTGGCCATGTTCAAACCTGGCTCAAGCTCCCAAATTGCTCTTTGATTGATAATTGTCCCGGCTTACGTAGGCGCGACTAGAAGTCCGAGGCCGAAGCCGCGATGCAAGTAAGCCGATATGCCCAATAGGGCTGAGCCTTGAGTTGCAGTAGGCCTTAGCTTCGATCAAAGTTGCTTCGTGTGGGGCGGATGATGGCAGCACCAGCAGAGAGTAGCCACTCACAAGCCTTCATTCGCGACAACGTTGGTTCCAGACATTCCGGCGAATCATTTGCGATGGTAGGTCTTTCTGAATTATCGGATTTTGAAAGGATTCTCGCTCTTCTTGCTTTGCGCGAAAGTCGATTGCGACCCTCTGTCTGCTAGGTTACCACGATGACGAATGTCGCTTTTCTTTTGATGCGGCATGTATTCGCAAGCCGCCTCTATTGTTGGGTTGCAAGCGGTAGCCTGATTTACCTACTTTGCCGTAGACTCTCAAGTATAAAACTCCATCAATTCCTCCATTTGTTTCGTATTCATAATCTTCATACGACAAGATAGACATCGATACAATTACTCAACTTAGACTTTTGTCTCGTTCAACACAATGCCCTGCGACGACTGCAAAACCGGGTTCCAATGGAACGGCACCCCTGCCGGCAAAGAGACTACCCTCAACGGTGCCAAAGCCTACGTGACTGGCGACTCCAAAGATACCGCTATCCTCATCTTGACTGACCTTTTCGGCCATACGCTTCCAAACGTCAGGATCCTTGCTGATCACTATGCCAAAGAGGCCAATGCCACAGTTTACGTGCCCGACATGTAAGTCCCCCCCAAGGCTCCTACAATCCAGAAGCTTACCATTACCTTTTAGCTTCGGGGGCGAGTTTGTACACCCCGACGCGCTATCTGACCCCGAGGTGGCGAAAACCTTTGATCTGAGAGCGTTCCTTGGGCGTAATACCAAGGAAATCCGCTGGCCAGAGATCAAAGCCGCTGCGCAGACCCTCAAAGCGCAGTACTCCAAGGTTGCAGCCATTGGCTTCTGCTACGGCGGTTGGGCTTGCTTCCAGCTCGCAGCCGACCCCTCTCTCATCGACGCTATCTCGGTGGCCCACCCGTCGGGGCTCGAAAAATCCGAGATTGATGGGATCAAGGTCCCTGTACAAGTCTTGGCACCGGAGAACGACCATGAATATACAGAGGAGCTGAAAATGTACACGTTTGAGGCATTGCCGGGGACAGGTGTGCAGTGGGAGTATGTTCACTTCCCTGGGCTTCGTCATGGATTCGCGACGCGTGGGGATCCAAATGATGAGAAGCAGAAGAACGGACTTGAGAGGGCAAAGAGGAGCGCTATACACTTTTTCAACGAGTTTTTACACTAAAATCAGCAGTGTAGCAGCGATGGCTGAAGAGTGCGGGCTGAGGTGGCATCGTTTGAGGCCGGATCGATCACTACCGTCTTCAAGCTATTGAAGGCCACGCGGCGTCGGGCTTTAAATTAGGACTCGCTGATACCATCTACTGTGTTCTTTGTTGTTGTAGAAGCTGAATGCCAAGTATTGCAGATAGATATTGGATTGGGATCCTGTATCATGAAACCTCTAATAGATCTATATCCTGACCTTAGTCGGAGGGGGAGGTGCGATGATATAAAACCTCTCTCGAGAAAAAGGGGGCCGGAGGCAAAAGAGATCATCAATAAATCGTCGTCTTTTGGCTCCACATCATATTGGGCACCATCACCCTGATCGAACTGATCATAGCAGATCCATCAGATCATCAGTTTGTGACCTATAATCCACTGAACTCGCCCCTACTCCCTCGTGTATCTGATAGGACTGCGAGCGGGGAACTTACTCAATTGAGAACATAGCCACATCCAATCAGATACTTCAAAGAATCCTGGCATGTGACAGTAAGCCTTGCAGGCTGCCGTGCATATACATCAGATTGGGCCAGTCGCAGTGCCCTCTATGGTGTGCCCCCCCTAGCGAATGATAAGTCGTTAACATACCTACACCTCAACAGAAGTCTCGGTAAAACATTAATCCTTGGCCTAGCAAGTTCAAATTGGTCATTAATAGGCAACAGCTTTAGCGTTCTCGCCTTCGGTCTCGCACACTTCGGTCGTACTAGGCTTTCCCCATCCATACCCAAGAAACCACGTACAACGTACTCACAGAACCCGAGTTCGGATTTAATAAGCATGGCATACAATGACTTGCAAAGTCGGCTATGTTTATTCTGTCAATGGGTCAACCTAGAAGATATGAAAAGTTCTGATGGATACGTCCACCAACCGACCTGCGATGCCTTGCTTAGCAGTTCCGAAGTGTGCGATCTATGTCAGTTGATGGTCAACCTCATCAAACGACATATCCACCAAGAGCGTCGAGTAACAAGTCCGATCAGGGACATAAGCGATCTAAAGGCCCTCGGTCCTGTGAGACTCTTCGCCACAAGCCGTGAGCTTGACTTAGATTTCCACCTCTTTCAACGGCGCGAACGAAGCCCAGTCCAGGACAAGCTACTATCGCAAAGAGTGGCGGTAACGATAGGTAATGATGCCCAGCCCATGTACGGACCAGCATATCCAACTTTGCTCATGTTCACCGATCGTGGTAAGGCGTCTCTTCAACCCTATGAGGTTTGTTACCCTGGCTGACAGACGACAGGCTCGTTTGCAGAGGCAATGGGTGTTGTTGGGCTCTCGGACTCGGAGCTGGGTATTCAAGATGACCCAATATGCTATCTCAACATATCGAGAATTCTTGAGTGGGCCAGAAATTGCGAGCAACGTCACGACGCTTGCAACGCGAACTCGTTGGGCTCCAACATCAGCGACACGGTGGCTCCAAAGCGGCTGATAGATGTCGGCTTACCCGAACAGCCATTCATCAAATTGGTGCAGACGGATGGCCGACCATTGGACTATGCTGCTCTCAGCTATTGCTGGGGAGAAAATCAGACCGGCCGTATCACAACACGCGAGACTGTCAGCGAAATGATGCAAGGTGTTCCATTAACATTACTGTCTCAAACCATACGAGATGCCGTCATGGTTGTACGCAAGCTCCGACTTCGGTATCTTTGGGTAGATGCGTTATGCATTATTCAAGGTCAGGATAACACTAGTGACTGGGCAGATGAGTTGCAAAATATGGGCCGGATATACAACAACGCGTACTTGACCATTGCCGCAACTTCGGCTAGTGCGGCTTCCGAAGGATTTCTCAACCAACGGAACCGCAGGGGGATCCCAGTCGCCTTTAGAGCGAAAAAGAACGATCGATGTGAGGGGATAATCTTCTTCAGAGAATCTACCACAGTCGATCACTCATTTACGGAAGACGTACAGGGCAGTCCACTACTTAAGAGAGCTTGGGTCAAGCAAGAACGGATTCTCTCTCGCCGCACGATTGATTTCTCTTCGAACCAAATTTTCTACACCTGTCGGCAGACAAGATACTCGGAAGATGGCCAGCAACATTCTGATGATGGGATAGAGTCAGCCGCTTTCATACATTGTCTGAGAGGTTTCCATCTATCTCTAGGAATGGCCAGAGAGCATAAGGACATGTTCCAGGGACTGTTTTTCAGAGCATGGTCAGACTTGGTCGAGGAGTATTCCACACTGCAGCTGAAGTATGAAAGCGACCGACTGCCTGCTCTTGCCGGTATCGCTGACATTGCGAGCCGGATAATCTCTGACCAGTACCTCTCAGGGATATGGAAAGCCAATCTCTCTTCTGGACTTTTTTGGGGCCCTACGAAATACCCAGCGAAACTCTCGGGCATAGCTGATGTCCCTTCTTGGTCATGGGCGTCTGTGATCGGCCCGATCAAAGCCAGCGGACATGATCCAGCAGCATCTAGAGTCGAGCTATTAGGCACGGACATTGACAAAACTAGAAAAATGTCATTACATCTGCGAGCTCGGCTTCATCAATGCAGCGTACAGCGTGATAAACGACCGCCGTCACCGCCATGCCGCAGCGATCGGAAACTCAGAGATCCACGAGTCGAGCCCCCAAGCTTCGCTTTCAGCCTCAAGGCGGCTACTGGCCCCCGCATTCTGGGTCCTGAGCCTGTAAATTTCTGTGTATTTGATGGACCAAGAGGCGACAAATCCGAATTTTACGCATTAGGTCTCGAATGTAGCACCTTAGGGAACATCGACCAACACACCGGCCTGCTGCTCCGAAGACTAGACACGGGAGGCTCTGAGGATATTTATGAGCGGGTTGGCAGGGTGTGGTCGTCGGACCCTTTCTGGAATGCCGTTCGGATATCAGGTTTATCTCTCCTTTGATGCAGTCATCTCAACAACAAATAGGTATCTATTGTTATTTACATAGTAAAGAATATGGACGGTGCCAATAAATAACATACATAAGCATGTAGCGCATCCCAGTATATGGTGTATTTCCCCCAAAACTCCCATCTTTTCATTTAAACACACATTCCTCAATCATCTAGGTAGTCTCTATAAACCCTTTGTGGGAAAAGACACAAGGAATCAAAAGTTACGGGCATTGCCGGGCCGCTGGTGATTGTGGGATGGGGGATCAAAGAGCTAAGTGGAAAATTCACAAGAAGGTTTGCATGCCCAAAGATGGGTAATGTGAGCGAAGAGCATTTGCACTTGGCACCGAGGGGAGCAGAGAGACGTGTCGAAACAGCCTCAACATGCACTTCTCCTCGAGATCATCATGGCGGTTTTGTCAGTCTACCCAGCACCGATGAGGAGGAGCAACCAGCGCTTACTATCTTTTGCGGCGCAGGAACGAACCCTGGCCTAGCCTTCATCTCTATGGCAAACGCTGATCGTCGGACTTTGTTATCTTGCTCCGATTGGGCCGACTACTTCCATGTGGCAGACGAGTATTACGGCTGAAAATGACTCTCTTCTTTCTAAACCTTTACAAAAGCGTTTGATGCCTAGACCTCGCAGCGACAGACAGGATTGCAGGAGGGAAAGGTGCAACGAGTTCGTTTCGGGGTTGGATTGGAGACAGTGGAGGATAGAATAAGGGTGATGATGGAGTAACCGTGACGAAGAGGGGTGATAACAATGCATGTTTTTGGGTCGAGTTTGTGCTTCTGGAGAGTATCGTGGCGACGACTGTGTCACCGTAGCAGATTGACTGTGCTATTCACAGGAGCCTCCCTGCTGGACGCGGGTCTACCATGACGCGTAAAGAACACGACATATCACAAGCTTTTTTGACCCATTGATCATCCACAGTCTTCTCTCTTTCCAGGACTTGAGCTCTTTCGTTTCCGCCCACCTATTCATACTTGAGGATACCAGCCTCGGCCCCACGAATTTGGCATGCGCACTCTTCCCACCTGGATTAAGAGCAAAGTTGTCCCGGGGAAGGCATTTGGAAAACACAAGATCGATGTTATGCACTTGAAGTGGTGACTAAGGTCTGAATTTTTTTCGTGTCTGTCTCCCTGTCTCTGATGATGCCAAACGGGCGCATTGGCACTTAAGCGTATTCGCAAAGGCCAGCGTCTCCTCCCACTATGGAGCAATCGACTCAAAGCCTGGAGGCCACGGAAAAAGGACATCGGTCGTCCTAACCCTCCGGAAAAAGCATAACCCAAGGATCCAAGACTTGATCTCTAGCCCGGGAACACAGCCTCTGGTTTCGTTGAAGGAACCCACATACCGTACCTCCAGAGACACATGGCGGTCTAAATCGTTAACTTTATGCTCAGTGGTGCCTCGCCTTCTGGGGGCAGATGCTGTGAAGACCATGGATGATCCATATGACGGCATCCTATGTTGTGCACCTGACCTATTAAATTTGACTTCATCCTTGTCGCTTTTA
The DNA here is from genome assembly GCA_013266205.1 of Fusarium decemcellulare. Lineage (NCBI taxonomy): Eukaryota > Fungi > Ascomycota > Sordariomycetes > Hypocreales > Nectriaceae > Fusarium > Fusarium decemcellulare. The sequence goes on from JAAGWO010000227.1 coordinate 7,232, forward strand.
CAGACGAATATTGCTCGATACTGAGAAGGCCGCCCCGAAGGTTCCCACAAGCATGCCAACCTTAATGCCATGCCCCGATCAATCGCATTGACCAGCTCTGTAGCCATCATCTGCATGTAAAAACTGGGAAAGGTTTCATAAAAACAGCGATTAGCTTCACTGGCAGAATCGCGCTCCAGGTACTCCCAAATGTGGTTCGCGAGGCAATCGTGGTCCAAATGATGGAGCATTCTTGCGAGTTGGGCAAGTCGTTTACGGGCGTGGAGATTGAGCTTCCCTGTTGGGTCGTCGACCCATGACGACTGTCGTTTTATCTCGTGCGAATGGACTGTCCTGCCGAGGCTCCACAAATGGCCTTTTGTTGATATGCCGTTGCTCGTGAGTTCGACATGATTAAGGCGACATCCTTTGTTGAAGGACAAACTGCGTTGGTTCAGAGGAGCATAATATCCTTTGAAAGACTGTGACGAAAGGAACTCCAGAACTGTCATTCGCGACGGAAGGCCAAGAAGTCTATGATTGAACAGCAATTCTCCATTCAATAGACACAACGCCAGTTTCGAGAGGCTGAAGCTATGCTTGTCCTTCAGTTTCTGGACATCGAGGCGGGTGGAATACTGGCAACAATTGGCAGCAATCGCGAGTTGATCCCAATGTCGTCCTAGATCCCTTTTACTAATGTCTGAAAAGATTGTTGGCGACATAGACATATGCTTCTGCAAAATTAATGTGTACCTCCCAGCAGTCGCAATAATTTGACTGATTGCGATTTGAGTTCGATATGGCGGAGATTTGATTTCGTCGAAAGCCAAACAGAGTCGGGTGGCCTCGTATGAGAAACTAGTAGCATTGACGCAGAGTTCTCCACGTACATTGCCAAGTAGTTTGGTGCCATGGGAGATTTTCAAAGTCTCCAAATTAGATGAGTGAGGAATGAGTAGACTCAGTGCTCTCCCGGCGCGGTAGCTCTCCTGAAATATCCATCCTCTTGTCCACCAACGATCCTTGGTCAACTTGCTCAGTAGCATAATAGCCCGGATGACTTCCCGCCGGGTCGTTTGTCGGGAGAGTTGGAAGCAGGAATTTCGTCGATTAGGAGAGACGAGATCGCCGCCAAGGATTCTGATCAGGAGATTCAGGTCGCTCCGTGATTCAATGGGGGTTGACAGCAAAGCAACAGGGTGCGCACTCAATTTGTAGACAAGATCCATGGCGTTTATGCCCAGGCGATTTTGGCTGCATTCCATATGTTCGCAATCGACTTTGTCGCAAACCGCTTGCTGTAGGCTGTGGGAGTCTATCCACAGAAGCTTGATCCCAAACTCCTGCATATACTTGAGGATCCGATCGAAAACACAATTTCTGACCCCGGAAGAATCAAACCTGTTTCCATGTCTGCCCCTCTTCTGCACGCGGTAGCGACCGCGACTGGTATCCTCATGTTCAGATCCTTCCCATGTATATGACAAGGCGACGTATCTTCGAGTGTTGAACGCGTTAACCGACTGGCGAAATAACCGGGTACGCTGATACGGGTTCGTACGAAGACAATCCAGATGTCGAACGAATGAAAGCTTTTTCTGCTGCCCAATTTGGCTTTTTTGAATGTCAATAAGAAGGTCGACGATGGATTTGTCATATGTCCGGCATATTTGCCCCATAGTGACGTCCGAATCGTTGTCGTTGTCACTCATGCTGATGAGACAGTAATACCAAACTTTGACGGTGGAAGAATGACAGGACTTGGGAGGATCATAAAGTTTGGTATTCGGTGCAGGGTTGGGCTTGCAGTCGGGGTCATCCACGATAAATGAAATTTGGTAGCCCCCCAGCATCCTGCAAAAAGGCGGTCACTTTCACCGCCGCTGTTCTTACCTTACGGCAGCCAAAAGAACGCAAGGCGGATTCGGTGGGGTTTCTGTGTGCTCTTTACGCACTCACGCGCAACTAAATGGAGTCAGACTCGCAGAATAATGATGGAATGGTGCTCAGGGGCTTGAAACTAGGCTCTTGATTGGATGGTCTCCTCGGCTGGTCTTTGAGGCCCAACAGCATGTTGCACTTTCGAGTATATTATAAGCATTGTGCAGCTGGTATGCATCCAAACAAATGAAAGGTGAGTGGAGCCATAAGAGGAAAACATCTGGCGAAGCCAAGTGAGGGGGTGGTCTGCCTCCCAAACTCATCGCATACCTCCAATTAGGCGATAGTGCCTAGACTCGTTCATCAAGCCATGCTGCCTCACCGCATTTATGATGAGGGGCCAAGCGAGTGTTAAGTTACTTTGCTGCACCTCAAGTTCAGTCCCCCATTTTCAAATACCCAATTATCGCAGATGCGCCGCGAGCATCTATACTACAACTGCGCAGCTTACCAAGCTAGTTAGATTGCCAAGTAATGGGGTGGGATGCACAGCTGCGTCGGGTCAAGCCGTGTGGGAAGTGGAGAGCGCAAGGGAGCGGTAATAACAGGCTGTATTACTTGAGTCTACTTATGGACGCACAGTTGGCTTAGCCTACACGCGGAGTTACTTACTGTGGGCTACTTCCTGTTGGTATTCCACTCTCCAAATTATAAGGTAGGTGGGTAAGTGTATTGTAGTCTGATCATGGAGCAGCACCGTAAATTGAACAGGGTTCAACGTCGTTGCTTCAAACGTATGGTCTAATATTGCATGTGCTGAGGTATTTCGCCTGGAATGTTTCTTTAAAGTGATTAGGTACTCGAATTAGACGCAGACGCGATGAAGGTGAAACATGTAAATGGCAATAAATGCGTGATCTATATAGGTATATTTTTAACATATTACTAGGGACAGGTATGTCATAGGAACATATATATTTCCCCAAGCTTTTATAGACTCACGACGCATAGGGACGAAAACAATAAGAGTAGAAAAGCAAATTTAGCATTGGGTCTGTTGAGATGCTGTTATTGTGTAAAAACTGTGTTCTTTGGTATGGCTGCTGATGTCTCTGTCTGCGGCAGGAAAATTTAACGAAAGTAAAGTAAAGTAGATTTAGAATAGTAAAGAGAGGGCGCTAATTTCTTTTTTTTTAATAAGTTTGTGTATTAAAACTAGTGTAGTAATAACAACGAAAGTGCGGATTGAGGCCGGATTGGTCATGACTATCTTCAAGCTATGCCACTCTTGTTCACTTCAATCCTGCGCACCCAGGGAGGTTTTAGATAGTATTAGCTTCAAAATAATCAATAAATGCCGCCATGTAGTTCCTTAATGACAAAGATACAAAATCAAACCATGGATCTTCAAAGGTGAGAGCAAAAAGAAACCGGGGCACGTCGAGTAGCTCAGGAACCCGCACATGTCCCAGTGGGTCCGTCGAGGGGGGTTCCTATCCATGCATCAAACACGAAATTTATAGTACAGGACACCCCCAATAGCAGCTCCAGCAGCCCCCAAGATGGCAAGGTTCTTGATGGCGCCCATGATGTATCTCTTGCCGAGCTTCATTTCCTGGCCTTCCCAGCCCACAGCGGCATTTACGTGTGGGAACGTCTCATCAGGAACCGGCTTATCGAGAAACTCACACAGCGGCTCCCATCCGTCCTCAATACTCCACTCCAAAAGGCGCTCTTTAGGAACCATGCCGCGAACCATGTTGTAATGGGCTATGATGATCAGCTTACTCCATGTGCGCAGCAGCAACTTTACATACCTCGAGCAGCCCACTTTCCGCAACGGGCAATACCAGTCTCGATGTTTCCGTCGATTGCACGGAATAGACCGGGCCACATGAAGCGGACATAGACATGCCAAGACCAGAAGCACTCCTTGTCGAGACACGAAAGGAAGAATAGTGGCCAGTGGTGCTGGGCACGTGCGAGCGTGTTTGAAGCGCTGCGGTGCCATGCATCCACGTCACGCCGGTAATTGAGAATCACTCTAGCATCTGGATAGGCTTCAATGAGCTCTGCCGCAAATACTGACGCGGGTGCATCTGCAACTGCGACTGCGTGTCCCATGACGGCGTCAAAGTCGGCGGCGGTGATGTCTACGTCGCCACCCATAGGGGGAAACCACCTACACGTCCATTGTCAGTTATCTAACAGCTTTGAGACGGGTGCACATACTTTTTCCGACATAGCTTAACCCACTGCTGCGCGTAGTTGGGGCTCTCAAAGTTGATATCCCAGCCGTGATACGTGTGGTCATAGCCCAGCTTGATCAAGGCATGCTGCAGCGACTCGGTACCGCTGCGAGGCATGCCGATGCATATGACCTCCATGGGCTTTGTGCGCACGCGTTTAGGCGGCTCGGGGAGGGCATAGAGCCACTCTACAAAGTGGTACCACCAGCCATCGAGGTTCGGCATCATGAAGCTGTTGAGGATATGCTTGTGCTCATGTCAAAAAAGTAAGCGCGCAGCAAGTGACTAGATCTACTTTTAGCTGTAAGCAGCGAATATCGGCGGTAAGCAGGACAGTGCGGGGCGGATACCAAGCACAGTCTAGCAGGGCTACGGTTAATTCAAGTTCAATCAAGCCAGTTCAAGGCACTTAGAATCTCATTTCAATTAATTTAAGTATATACCTCAAGTAATTGCAATTTATTCAAGTTATATAGGGTAACTAAATAGAAGGAAAAAAAGGGGCCAGCGAAGGAGATCCTGCTAGCTAATCATAGATAAGATAAGACATATTGATAAGATAAGAAGGCCCTGATAATATATAGAAAATCGTAGCCTGCGGCCGCCCTTATCACATAACTCTCTCAAGCCAATTTTTCCAATTCAATTCAAGCAATCCTCTTCAAGTTCAAATCAGACTCTTCCCGACTCAAGTTGCTGAAAATCCTGCTTGAACTTGAACTGCCTTAGACTGAGTCTGGGCAATTCAGCCAGCCACCCGGGATGTACCCACCTAGACCTTCCGTACATCAGAGACATGGGGTTTTAAACCCGCTCAATGGTTGTCTATGCGATTGGATGAGCTATGCGAGTGGCTGAACACTAGGCTCTTGAGCTGCCGGATGTCTCAGGTCTATACCAGATGAAGTCGGCAAATTGCTCGGTACGGGTTGTGGGGTTTCTGCACCCCTGTCTTCATCAGTTAAGGATCTGACCAGCTGCAGGTGGCTTCAAACTAACAGGGGTAAACTGAACAAGCCCAGAGGGTCTAGCCAGTTAACACGATACCATACGGAGTAGACACGTCCATCAAGTCACAGCCGATGATCACTATTGACAAGGGGGTCGGATATTCCAAGACGTACCATGATCTTCTAGGCGAGGGGGCCCTCGATTTCGCACGTGCCTCCCCGGGCCAGGCCGCTCGCCCATCTACGGCACGATGATAGGATCAGTACACCTAATTGGCCGCCTGCCCCATGAAGCAGTACGTGTCTGTTGGCGACGCGACAGCGGTAACTTTTCAACCCTGGGTCATGGCTGCTACTATTGGCACTGATCATGACTATCTCGGTCTCGACCTTGCTAGGAACTTGTAATGGCAAACTATGGCTCTGATCATCAAAGTTTCTATTGCTACTAGGGCGGCCTCTCTTGTAAGTGGCGAGCTGAACCTCTTATCTGGACCACAAAGAGCGTTCTAGGCCGGAAAGAAATCATGCCGTTCAGAGGTTCACGGCCTTGCTCTCATCCTGTCAATCAAGATAAAAGACTCGTTCGTCCGTCATGGGAGCTTAACTCGTGTAGTATCCCTTTATGATTCTTTGACTCTGTGGCCATGGCGCAATCATGGAGAGCCCTCCTCGTGGCGAGTTTCGCACTCGGCACCACGGCCAATCCCCTCGACACAGCCATCGTCGTCCAGTACCCCAATGCCAACTTAGCCGCGGGCTATCTCACAGACGCAAACAACACAGCCCTCGGCGCGCCTCAGCTCCGTAGGCGGACAATCGGTCTAGCTGAGATCCTCCCCTCGCTTGATGCTCGCGGCAACAGCCGTTGCTGTCCTCTTGGCACTGTCAACGACGGCACTGGCTGTGTCTTCCCCGAGTCATCCGTGTGTGAGCCCGGCACGAGACTCGACGGCAACGTCTGCGTCAGCGACCACCCGCCCCTGTGTCCCGGAGACTTGAAGTGGAACGGCCAGCTGTGCGTTTCTGAGGCACCCCCGCTGTGTCCCGCGGAATCCAAGTTCAACGGCGTGGCATGCGAGGCCGTGTATGACCCTGTCTGCAAGCCTCCCTTCCAGTACCAGGACGGCATCTGTGAATCAAAAGGACCACCGCAGTGTCCTGCTGGCTTCACCATCAACACCAAGACGAATCTCTGCACATCCCTCCAGCCCCCCAAGTGCCCTGGGAAACAGACCTTTGACCCAGAGGCCGGAGGGTGTGTCAGCGTCGAGGGCCCCAAATGTCCAGGGAAGAGCAAGCCTGAAGGGGACCAGTGTGTCGACCACAACCCGCCCGTCTGCCCAGACGGATACTACATCAACAACGGTGTCTGTAGGCATCAACACCCGCCTTCTTGTCCGGACAAGTTCACTCTCAAGGGCTGCGCGTGCGTGCGTGAAGAAGACCCAATCTGCGCGCCTGGTTTCTTCAACACGTATACCAAGGTCTGCGAGGATACGCCGCACTGCCCTCCCGAGTACAAGTTTGTGGGCTCCGTGTGCCTCGGCGAGGTGCCGCTCATTTGCCGTGGCAACACGCAGCTGGTCAAGAGTGACGCCACGGGCAAGTCGGCCTGCTGCCCTGAAGACTTTGACATATACAACGGCGAGTTCTGTGTTATGGATGTCGATGATCCTGATGACTGGGACTGTCCGGCTGGAGCTCATTACGAAAACGGACGGTGCTGGATCAAGCCCGATGAACCGCCATCCTGCCCCGAGCATAGCGAGAGGATCGGCAACGATTGTGTCAAACGAGCTGTTCCCGTTTGCCCAGACAACGGCAGCTATACCGACGGCAAATGCATTCTCCCCGGCTCCCCCAAGTGTCCCCAAGGCTCTACCTTTAACGGCGTAGACTGCGTCTCGGACACGCGGCCTGAGTGTCCCCCGAACTCGGTCATCAACGGCAGAGAGTGCATCTCCAACGGCCCTGCAAAGTGCACTGATGGCTTCACTCTCACGGGCAACGACTGTGTCGCAATCGAGCCTCCCAAGTGTCCCGAAGGATCTACACTTGTCGGCAGATATTGCAGACACCCTGACATTCCCATCTGCGGACACGGCACCAACTTGCACGACGGACATTGTGCGTCGCCTACGCCGCCTGAATGTCCTGCTGGCAGCTACTTCAGCAACGGCAGATGTCTCGCCCGAGACCGTCCGCATTGTCCGTCTACGAATTTCATCTACGACGGCAAGAAGTGTATCGCGACGGGCAAGCCCAAGTGTCCAGACGATCTCTGGTTCGACGGCACGCACTGCGTCGGTAGGGATAGGCCTGCCTGTCCCGATGGCCAGTCCTTCAATGGCAAGGAGTGCATCTCGACCAAGGACCCCAGATGCCCTGACGATCTCTTCTTCGACGGCAACGGGTGTGTCTCCAAGGGCCCGCCCCAGTGCGACGGCGATACTGCCTGGGACGGCCAAAAGTGCGCCTCCAACAAGGACCCTGAATGTCCCGAGCGCACCACCTACGACCGTGCGACCAGGTCATGCACCGCCAGGCCACCCAAGTGTCCGGAGGGAACCGAGCTACGGGGCGACGTCTGTGTGATGATCCAGCCGCCAGAATGCCCAGAAAACACAGTCCGCAGGGGCGAAAAGTGCATAACTGAAGCCCCACCGACGTGTCCTGACGGCCTCCACATGGAGAATGGACATTGTGTTTCGTCCAAGCCACCTACTTGTGGCGATGGAACTGCATTTGATGGAAAGAGATGTGTTATTGGCACCAAAATGGAGTGTTTCAACATGGAGGTTTGTCCTCCTGTCGGTGCTGCCTCGTTGCCTGCTCCCAGGCTTGGAGGCTAGAGCTGGATGTACTGGTAGTTTATTACGTAGGCAGATCAATGGAACTAATATTACGATAAACTCTTCTCTGAATTCGTGTTTATTTATGCAATTAGATTATGTGCACAGCTTCGAGACCTGTCTGATGTGAACATGTCATGAAAGCACCCATGACAAAAAATGAGTCCTTTGTTAAAAGAAGCTTGATTCTCGCTCTATTATCCATTGTAGACCTCTCATTAACTTCTACAGTAAGGCAGTCGCCTGAAACACGCAGCCAAGAATCAGATGGAGACAACTTGTCTCTTAGAACTGTGCCTTCTCACACTGTTCAAGTCTTTCACCGTCCCTTGCTCCTCTTGCCTTTTCTCAGATTTCTCCGACACCCATGCTTCATCGTCTACAGAAGACACTAGACCAGTCTAGTTCCACTACCCCAGCCAGCCTCCTGCTTCTGGCTATCAGTTAACCCGTTCTAGTACTTTCTGCAGTATCCGAGCGGTGTATAGTGGCAACTACTGACAACTTGGCGGGTACGGCCATGTGGAGCCCCCTGAGTCGGCCGGCCGCTGTAGTAGACGGGTGGCTTGCCCCTACGAAGTGTCAATCGTAATCTCTTTGCACCATATCGTCCATAAAAGTCCAGCGGCAAAAGCCAATCCAAGAAGCAGGCCTGTTGGCACTCCAAGGTTGCATCAACAAGCCCGGAACGTCACTAGATGTTAATATTGGTTGTTGTTAAGACATTTACAAAAATAATGGTCGAGTGGCATGTTTCGGCCATGCCCTACTGAATTATCACTGGTCAATTGTGTTTTCCTTTTGAGTTTCAGCTATCAACGACCCCGGCACGGGAACTTGATCGAAACGACTAGAGAGTGACAGGCTCCGGAACTAGTCCTCAATAGCTCCGTGCGCTATGACGCGGCACAGTCCGCTACGGCGCCTAAAATCGCTTCCCCTCCGCTAGTAGGAAAGAAGCGAGAGAGAAAGGCACGCTTCGTCATCATAAGCATGCAGGAGACCAAGCATGGGAATGGTAGACGCCCACACGCCTTGCAACTCCGGTTTAGGTGGGACTCATTCCCTCTGTTTTTGTCCATAGCTAGACGAGCAACGTCCCACCGTTAGCGCGAGGAGTGAGGCGGGCTGATACCCCGGGAATAATAGTCCAAAATGGGCTTGGTTTAGCTGCCGTTCCCGCTTGGTCTCGTAAGGACCCCCTGGTCACGGCAAGGCACAGAGTCGGCACGCCTCGGGGGTTTGCATGACGGAACATGTGGCTCATCACGGAATTCTGGGGATCCTGGGGATCGCGGTACGAGGGGAGTAGCCCTACCAGTCGCCTATTCAAATGAATGAGGATTGGTATTTGAAATCCTCTCGTCAGTATACACTCCCTGCAAGGGTTGCTCAAGGTAGGCCTTCTTATAATAGTTCAAGTCTCTCATGGTTCTTACCGTAGCGTGGACCGACTTTCCCGCGTTCAAAGATTGTATTGTCAACGCTGAATGTACGCCACGTTGTTAAGGGGGCGTGCGAGAGGTTCACCGACGTTAGTGAGCTGCAACAGTGCGAGTAGAAACCCAGACGTGACTGAAACCGTCTAAAGACTTTTAAGGATGATCAGCCAGCCTCCCTACGAGACTCCGAATGCTAAACGGCCTAGAACACGATACATCGCCGCATGCAGGCCGTGGGCGGTTCCAGTACCCATCAAATAGCGTGGATTCTAGGCACAAAGAAACGCTTGAGACATTGCCTCCTGTAGATGTGTTCACTCGTCTAAAGAACAAGGGTCCAGTAGAATTACGTGTAGAGTGGAATCAAGCTTGACGAACCAATCTGAAAGCGCAGTAGGTGATGAACTCCGGCCCGTTGTTGAGCGGGACTTGTTCTCGGCCCAGCGCACGACCAGCTCATGATTGGCTGGTCATATGGGATAGAGCCGCTGGGCTTTGTGGGTTCCTTGAGTGCCGAGGTCCCTGTAGCTTGATCTAGATTTCTTGGACCCCTATGCAGGTGCGTATCTCTGCCTAGACCCCTTGACTGAGGCTGGCTGATGAGTAGCGAGGCGCAATTCATGTATATCTGATGTGATGAAGTCGTTAGTGGCTTGTTCTATTGGTGACTGATTCCCTCCGACATTAATGTAGCTGAATTGAATGCGGTCGATACAAGTCTAGACACAACAATTGTTTCATATCAGCTTGCTCCTGGGCAGCCAAATGTCCAAACCTGCCTTAAGGTGGAGATATACTACTGGAAAATGCATCGCATAGCCCCATCATGGGAAGTCTAGACAACCTCAAGTGATTCATACCAGCTTGCCTCCTTCAAGCCAGATGTCCCTGATTCGTCTTCTTGCAGAGACGCCTTTGCGATAGAGGCGAATTTTATCACGTTCTTGGGTTATTTGAGCGCAGGGGTATCGGATTTATGGTGACGAAACAACGTGTTTCGACCTAGTCCTGTGAACTGAGGCTGCCTGAGGGATAGCCTGAGGTGGATTAGCGTTTCCAACAATTTGAGAACTGAAATGTCTCACGTTGATCTGTGACTGTGAACCTATCGAAGGGTGAGAGTGGCGACTTCAGCTGGCGCCTTTCTATGCGTGGCTTCATGCTCCGCCCTCTCAGGTCTCGACCACCCCCTCCCAGCCGTTCCTCAGCACTGTAGGTCTTCCACCTACAGCGAATCTAGCTCAGCGAATGTATCTCCAAGTAAACTCATGGTCGGTGCTCGTGATACAGGCTAGCCATGGACCCAGTCATGCTGAGGAGGTTCAACCATCTATAAAAGGTGCCCCTTCCTCTGCTCAATTCTCGATTCACTCACTCACCATCAACACAATCACATTTCAATCTTCTTAACAACCCATCATCTGAATCACCACATTTCACCATTACATCAACCATGTCTAACAACTGCGGATGCAACCACTCTGCCAGCGGCCCTGCCCCTGACGCCCAGCCCAACTACGGCGAAATGCAGGCTATTTCGGCCATCTTGAACCCTCTCACCGTCGGAAAGCCCAAGCCGAAGATCCAGATTTGGCAGTCTCTGGCTAACGGAACTCTGGGCTTCGATCAGCTCGAACTTGACAGTGTCAAGCTCAAGACCCAAGAAGTTGGAGATGTCAAGGGATACTACGGCACTGGACGTATCGCTCCAACTCTTCGTTACACCACTAACCTCGTCACTCTGGTGTTTGATGATATCGTGAGTCATTCTGATCTTTTCTGTTGGATTGAGCAAAGAATTATGTTCGCTGACTTCTCTTGTTCAAGGTCAATGTGTATGGTGTCACCAAGATCGATGGCAAGAACACCCTGAGCCTTCTCAGTCCTGTTTTTATGCCACTTGTAAATGGTACCATTGATAATGGTGTTTTTGCTGGCACTACCAATGGTACTACAGGGTTCCTGTATTTCCAGCAGTAAGTTCGGTCTCATAACACCACTGAGCCTCTGCACAGCCCATTCTTATACGACACCCTTTCTAGATTCGACGCGAACGAGCACCGATATGTCATCAAAGAGAAGAGCTTGGCTTCTCTCAAGACTACGGCTAAGGTTGTCGGCGGTACCGACGATAGCAAGCAGAACACGAACCTTGTGGCTTTCTTCGACGGTAAAAGCCGCTGGATCGCATACCAAACCAGAGACGACAAGATTATGATCAGGTGCATTGACCGTAGTGACAGTGAGTGATAATTCATCCAATAGCTTCTCGAAAATAGCACTAACAGCCTGGTAGGGGATGATGTCCAAGGTTCCGAGAACCTCTGCAGGGGTCAAATCTCTAGGCTTGCAGCTGTCCAGGTGGTGACGCCGAGCGGAGTCAACCGCATCTACGTCTACTTCACCAATTCTGTCAACGAGGTGTACCGCACTTTCTCGGATGTCAAGGGCGGCAGCCTGAACTTTCCCCAGGCTGAGCTTCTCAACGAGGGGTTGAAGCTCAACACCTTCAGCCAGATGTCGATTGTCCCCGATGCTGCTAATGAGCAGAACATCATCTATACTATCTCTGAGGGAGGTTCAGGTATCGAGAGAATCACTGACGCTTGGGCTGCCTGAGATAACCCCTCAAGCCATTCCATAGCGGAGTGCACTAAGGCGACGGTCAAGACGCAGAAGCAGGATCAGGGGGAACATTCGACCACGGATGGCGATGATGGAGCAGGGACAACGGGCATGCAGATTGAAATCGACATTTCTGTAACGGTTGATGGTAGGAAAGTTGATTTTTCGATAAGAACTAGAGTTTAATAGCTAGAGTTCGCTGCGACTCCTGTCATTACCGCCTGACTGTTTATTGTTATTTCCAATATTAACGTTTATTTATATGTATACTGTATATGCCAACTGTGAGATCCTTAATACCTAATAAGTATAAATTAGTAGCAGCTAATAATCAGCTACTAATATCTCTATCTACAGTATAAAAAGCTAAACTAAAAAGCAGCTAAAGTTTATCGCTGCATGGTGTGAAGCATATTGGTTGATCTTGCTGTGAGGAAAGGCTTGGGTATGATGCCTCTGAATATCTTATTGCATTAGCTTTTACTGTGCTGCCTTGATCTACCTTTCGGTATTGGAATAGGGCAAAAACGAATGCTCGATGTCAGACATAAGCAGGACAGTGCAGGGCGGATGTAAAGCACGGCCCAATAGAATGGATCGACAAGACGTAAGCACAGTAGACAACGTAAGCGACGCAAGATGGAGACAAGCTTAGATGATGTGGTTGCAATGTCACGTCAGACTCTAATCTTGGCACGGGTCGTCGGCGCTCAAGATACATAAATCAAGCTCTCGTATACATATAGACTCTTAAAAAACTTTCTTGGGTTTGCAAATAAGCAAATTCTCCATTCCATTCTCCTTGAGCTTAGTCTTGAGATCGACGCAGTGCATCGGGTTCGGAATCGGCCCGCCAAACTCGGGGTAGTCGCAGCAAGCCGGGGTCTTCTTGCAATCTCTCTTGAGGGTACACCCCGTGGCTTTTTGAAACCTGTTAGAGACGTAATATGTTTTCCGAATGAGTGGACTTACTAAAGTTGTTGTCTACAGCTTCGCAGTTTCTAAACCAGCCACCGCCGGCTTCGCTGCCTGGGGTGCCTGGGGGATCTACGTCTTCTGGCTGGAGAGGGTCGCAGCAGAAAAATGAGTAGTCGAGGCACTCATCCTGCAGAGGAGTGGCGGATACCAGAGCGATGGCTCCTAGGATAAGAGTGACGGCACGCATGATGGGTTATGGATTGTTGATGGCAATAGACGGCAAATGTGGAAGAGTACAGCTTTTTATATATCCTCATCTCGTATTCAGCGATGGCACTCAAAAGTTCCATCGGGATAGGAAATCCCCGGGCCAGCGCAGATCAAGGGGCGCAGGTGGCTTCACCCTAGACTGGAAGGATCTAGGGCTGACGAGCCAGCCAATCTTGTGCCTCGGGCGGGTAACAACGTGCGCTTCTCGAGGAATGCAACTCTACATGGCACGCAAAGGATCGGTCAGGTGGTACTGTGAGCCGATCCATAGGGCAGCAGTTTAAGAATAGGATTCGGATTTCGTATTCGAGCCCGACACTAATCCTTCAACGTAACGCGGTACGTTGCTACTTCAAATGGATCCAACGTCACCTCGAAGCTGCCACCTTGCACTGGGATCTCCTCTAGGTCGTCTTCGAGAATGTTGGTCTTATGCACCCTTTCAACCGCCCACGTTGTCTCGATTGTGCCTCTTCCCATGCCGCCCAGGGCATCGTAGACCCGCACAATAACCGTCTTACCCTTCCGCTTTGGCAGGTCATCCTGCGACACGTCCTCATCATCCTCACCACGCTTGATCCAGTCTAATACGAGGTTATCATCGCCGCTGAGTGAGATGGGAGCCTTGGATAAAATGCCCGGCTTCCCTGACACAAGCCGAAGTGGGTTGTTAAAGTTGAACGCGGCCCGGACCGTCGGGGCGCCGAGACCCCCGCGATGCGGCATAATGGCCCACCGAATGCGGTGTCGGCCCATGTCCGCATTGCCATCGGGTGCCTTGGGTGATCTCAGTAGCGAGAGCCTCATGACGTTGCCCACCGTTGCGAAACCGTACTTGCTATCGTTGATGATCGACACACCGTAGTTGTGCTCTGACAGATCGGCGAATTTATGGCAGCAGACTTCAAACTTGGCCATATCCCAACTATTCACATTAGCATCGGCCATATTCAAAAGGTGCACAGAGACTTACGAAGTATTGTAGTGAGTCGGGCGCTTGATAATGCCGTACTGCGTCTCATATGAAGCCTCAGTATTGCGGACCTGCACCGGAAACTCGACCTTGAGAAACTTCATCGTCTCGTGCCATTCCACATCCGCCGTGCACTCAACAAGAGATGGCTGATCATCGAGCACGGCGCTCAGCGAAATAGTTGTCTTGATGGAGCTGGTCTCGCTGATTCGCGTCTCAGTCACCACGCTTGCTCGGTAACCCTTGTCCTCGTGGATAGTGGTAGTTGAGCTGCTTAGTTCCTCGCGGGTTTCAAGATGGTACACTTCCACATCCCACGCCTGCCAGTAGACGGGTTTGTCGTCAAAGATGACGAATTGATTGGCTTTTCCGGATAATGTTTCCCGCTTTGCTTTGCGATCGTAGATTGAGGTGATGTAGCCTTTTTCCACCTTGACGGTTAATTGGTCATTCTCAAGTTGGAAGACGCCAGGTGTCGTTTCTTGGACGGTCACGGGCTTGGGACCATTTGAGGAGGCGTTAAATGACTTGACGGCGAGTGAGTGACCTTGGCCAGAAGCAACGACTGCTTCGGTCTCAGAAACATCGACCAACTCTTTTCGTGGCCAGGGTAATGTGTTCAGGGCGACAGCCCCGTCAACCTTCAGGTCGCCGTCCGCCTTTGCGATATCAACGCCGAGGGCGGCCAAGACCTGTCGAAGAAGCACCACTCCCGTCTTTGTCACGTTGGAATAAACCTAATAGCACATTAGCCCATTCCTATGTCTCCATGGTCCAAGAGTTGCTCACCTGTTCCGAGTCATCATAACACATCTCAATGGCCGTGCCAGGCAAACAATCATGGAACTGGCAGAGCATCACGCCATGCCACATCTCATCCAACTCTTTTTTAGGGTACTTGTACCCCTTATCCTGAACGGAAGCAATGGTGGCCAACAGCTCGAGATCGTGCAGCAGGATCTCGGAGCTGCGGTTATGCAGCTTGGTGCGAGCTTGCGTGGTATACACGCCGCGGTGAAGCTCAAAGTAAAGTTCTCCATACCAAGTCACGAGACTAGACGCCTTGGTCTCAAGTCGGTCAAAGAATTGATCGACAGTTGCGCCAGCGTGGACGCGGGGAATTACACCCATGGTATCGGCCATGCCTCGAAGACGTCGGAGCCTTTCCATGTGCTGCCAAGTAGGACCGCCTCCGCCGTCGCCCTTTCCGAACTGTGATGTGTGTGAGATGAAGCATGGCCAGTAGTTTCTCTTGGGTTAACTTACAGCCATGAGGGCCGTGTTGTCCTGGTCCAGGGACTTGTGGTTGGATATGCTTCGCGTAATGTTTTCAAAGTTGCCCTCGGCCGTGTATGTCTTGCACGGAGGCATATGGCAGATGACCTGACTTCCATCCAACGCCACCCTGCGATTCTTCAGTAACACATCTTTGATCATGAATTATTAGACGTACCAGTTAAAGGTAGTGTGAGGAAACTCATTAACGCTGTTGAAGCAGGGCTTTTGCGTCAGGAACCTCGTCATACCAGCGAGTCGACAGATCTGAGGAATCTGGCACGAAAAGCCAAATGTATCCGGCAGCCAGGACGTCGTCGATCGGAATCCGAACTCGGCCTCGAAGAATCGCTGACCGTAGAGGAATTGGCGGACGAGTGACTCGCCGCAGGGGAGGTTGGTGTCGTGTTCGACCCAGGAGCCGCCGATGGGATGGAATTGGCCAGACTTGACCTTGGCCTTGACTCGCTCCCAGCCGTAGGGATAGATCTCTTTGAGCCATTTGAACTATCCGCGGTCAGTTGTCTTTAATCATGGCATGGATACAAGTAAGAGGCTGACCTGTTGAGCTTGTGAGCAGGCAAAGTTGAGCTCGGGGTACCGGTCCATCAAGTCACATTGATTGGACCAGGACCGCACCACCTTGCGCTTTGTCTCTTCCCACGGCCATAGCCAGCATGTGTCAATGTGGCAATGGCCGACGGCGTAGATAGTTGGCCTACGATCAAGAGAGCTTTCGTAGACTGCAGCTGAGTCGACGTGCTCTCCCAAATACTCGGCAGCAATCTTGCGACACGCGACAATAGAAGCGTCATCACCTGCTCTAAAGGTATCGATGATTCTGCTAGCCACATTGAGCGCTTCATGTTGCTCCCAGGTATCCTCGGGTAATTCCATCGCGGCATCGTGAATGATGCCAAAGTCCATGTGCAGCATCCTTGCCTGGACATTGACGGCGACAAGCTCAGCCTGTGATAGCTTAAAGAACTTGTTCTGATCGGGCGGCTGGATCGAATCTCCGCCAGCATTGTTCTTGAAGATAGGTCGACCTGGTCCGTTGCCAAACATGCCATTGCAGGCCATCTCAAGATAGATGACATGTTCTTTTCCATCTTTAAAAGACTCAGGAACAATCCATTCAACACGCTCACCACGACCAGTCAAGCCTTGAAGGGGTTCGCCCTGGGCTGTCCAGACGGTAGCTTCATTACTGCAGTCCCAATGGAGTTCAACATGAGCATCCTTGCTGCAGAGATCTTCAGGCAAAGTGAGGGAACATCTGAACCAATGGGTAGTCCAAGAAGGGCCAAAAGCCTCCCCAACCTGCGTCTCCCTGTATGTATTCGACTCGGCCGTGGCTTCGGGGAATGTAGGACGCGAGGTGCCGGGTGCGTCCCAGACGGATAGTTTGACGTGTGGTGGGCCAGAGTATTTACCGTGGTTCAACACGCTGCATAGTTTTCAGCACATAGCACACGGACCAACGGCCCTGGTCAGCCACTTACGACATGAGGTTGACCTTTTCCCATTGTCCCGGCGTGAAAAAGTTGACCAGGCGTTTCTTGTACAGCGACGTGATCTTTTTACCCACGGGTACCAGGGCCCGGAGCGGGTACGGCCTTGCAGTCGTGTCAACAGCCCCGTCAGGGACGGCATGAGTTCCGTGCGAGCACATTGCAGTCAAAAATCTATTCTTGTGTGGCTGCTACAAAAGAATGAACAAGAGGGTTGCGAGCTTGCGGCGTAGTGCGAGAGCCCATCATGTGTACACGCCGCAGTTCTTATTGGGGAAATAACACCGGCCCAACGACGGGCCCGCACGAACCCTGCCAGACAGGGCATGTATTCCTCTGCCTATTGGGTGTCGTGTTCCTTGATAATTGTAGTCATTGTAACCTTGTTTAGTCTAACGTGCGGAGTAACGGGCTTGGCGTAGCGTGCCATCAGCCGAGTCAGTCGGACCCAAGCAACGGGGGCAGGATACCAAGACTGCCTGACTCTTGGACCCCCAAAGTACATTGGGGGATTGTATTGACTCGGTCCAAGTGCACCGAGAGGCCGGTTGGACCTTGCAGCACACTTTGCACCTTAATCTAGCAGCTGCAGATTAATTGCTGTTTCAGAGATCAGATCTCCGTCTTCTGTTTCAGTTGCGAGATTGACAGCTTCGATCTTGTCTCTTCTCCCATTGCTCGCCTCGCATTGTCCCGCTGCAGCGGTGAGCTCCCCCCATCGTCAGGGTGAGATTGGGGCGCTTCCATGCAACGGCTCCTCGTCCCGTCTTCCTGGGTGATCCGAGTTCGGCGAAAGGTCCGGCGCCAACGCTTGGCCGACGGCCCAAACAGGCGAAGCGCATGAGGGGAATCCCGGCAAGCCGAGATAACTCTATTTGCACAGATTAAAGTACCCCCGTGGGGAACACTTCATTCGTGGACCCCCATGGGGAATCCCCGTCCGTGCAATGGGCAAGAGACTCGGGGCAAGGTGGACCGAAACCCCATCCCGGGGTTGGATTGACCGAAGGTTGGGGCCGGTGATTGGCCTCGAGTCAAGTTGACAGGCCTGGGAATGGAGACGGGTTAACCCCTTGAGGTGGGATCAACACCCACTAGCATCCTGCAACGCAACGTGCATATCTTCTGGCCCTTTCCCACCTCCTCTGGTTCCCCTCTCTCTCTCCTCACCGGCATCAACTTCTGTTCTCCTCTAGTTGTTCGCCAGACATCACCACCAGACTCACAATGGCTCACGACGACGCCAAGGTCGAGGCCGGCCCCAAGCCTCCGGTCCACCACACCGAGAATGCCATCTACACTCCGCAGGCCGACCTCATCGAGGCTGCCGTCGCCACCAGCGACGCCGAGGCCCTGCTCCCGCGCAAGCAGCTGTTCAGGCAGTACTGGCCCGCCGTCGTGTACAGCATGCTGCTGAGTCTGGCCCTCGTCATGGAGGGCATGGACGTCGGCCTCATCAACAACTTCTTTGCGCACCCGGCTTACCTCAAGCGCTTCGGATGGCCCGATGCCAACGGCGAGCAGCACATTTCCACTCAGTGGCAGGGAGCCATCGGCGCCGGAAACAACGTCGGATCTGTCTTTGGTCTGTTGTTGAACGGTTACATGCAGTCGCGCTACGGTGCTCGCAAGGTCTACATGGTATGTAAAGCATCGCTCTACTTTGAGTCTACCACTAACACGCGTCTTCAAGATCACCATGGTCTTCATGGCCGCCTCCATCTTCATCCTCTTCTTCGCCCGCAACGTCGAGATGCTCTTGGCCGGCAACATCATCTGCGGTATCCCCTGGGGTGTCTTCCAGACCCTCACCACCGCCTACGCCGCCGAGATCTGCCCCGCCGCCCTCCGAGGTTACCTGACGGCCTGGGTGTCCATGTGCTGGGGCGCCGGCAGCTTCCTCGCGACTGGTGTCCTCCGTGGCTCCATCGACCTCAAGGGCGACGCGGGCTGGCGAGTCCCCTACGGTATCCAGTGGGTCTGGATCCCTCCTCTGCTCATCGTCGGCTTCTTTGCCCCCGAGAGTCCCTGGTATCTCATCCGCCGCGGCCGCATCGACGATGCCGAGAAGAGTCTGCGCCGTCTTGCGCAAAAGGACCACTACACTGAGCAGACCATGGCCCAGACTCTGGCTCTCATGCAGCACACCAACGAGATGGAGAAGATCGAGGCCGCCAACGCTAGTTACAAGGATGCTTTCCACGGCACCAACTTGCGCCGTACGGGCATTGTGTGCATGGCCTGGGTCATCCAGATGCTCAACGGTCAGTCCATCACTCAGTACGCCGCCATCATGTTGAAGTCCATCGGCATGGGCGCAACCATGGCCTTCAACTACAACATGGCCATCCAGTCCGTCAACATCGTCGCCACAGGTATTGCCATCTGCCTCATGGGTAAGATTGGCCGCCGTACCTTCTATCTCTTCGGATCCAGCGGCATCGGCGCTTGCATGTTGGTCATTGGTATCATGGGCTTCGCCGCGCCGGTGAACAAGATTGCCATCCCCACAGCCGTCTTCTTGATCGTGGTGCAGTGCATCTTCAAGGTCTCGCTCGGTCCCACCACCTACGTCGTCGTCGCAGAGGTCGCCTCCAGCCGTGTCCGCGCCCAGACCATTGTGCTCGGCCGCGCCGTCTACGTGTGCTGCGGTATCGTCGTGCAGCAGATCAACCCGCGCATGCTCAACTCGAGCAGCGACGCCTGGAACTGGGGAGCCAAGACGGGCATGTTTTACTTTGGACTCTGCTTCATCTGGGCCTGGTGGATCTTCTTCTTCCTGCCCGAGACCAAGAACCGCAGCTTTGCCGATATTGACTACCTCTTCCAGAAGAAGGTCAATGCCCGCAAGTTTGAGTCGACCCCTGTTGATTGTAAGTTTTCTGTCTTTTCAAGAATATGGAGCTTTACTAACTAGATGTGACAGTGTTCGAAATCGTCCCCGCCGACGGTTCTGCCAAGAAGCTCCATGATGAGCACATTGAGAACGCCCCCGTCGATGTCGAGAGGCGTGTATAATAAACCACCTTTGCGAGTATACTCACCGGCATTGACTCTTGGTGCAAGGCTTTGGAAAGATGGTGGAGACTTGTACTGCAGGGCTCATAATTGGGCTTCACCTTAATGGTCCCACAGCGATATGCTTTAATTGAGCTGTCAGGCCTACTCTAGGCCTTGAGAGAACCACCATGTGTTCCAATCACATATGCGACTCGTGCCATGATGTGATGTTTTGTTCTTTCGTGTTGCAAGTTGCCTCTGCCCTTTTGGCAAGAAATGCACTTGGATAAGAATAATATAGATGCTTTTGGTGACACGTAGGAGTGCTCAAACCCTTCTTAACTACGTCGACGTATCTTTAAGTACATGAAAAAGAATGTAGCTATCGGGTATCTTCGCGCTACATCTAGGCAATTGGCTAAGGCGATCATTTTACGAAGCTGCCTACTCTCATCTTGTAATTCTTTACAAAATTAAGAGTCTATACTAAGCTCTCTATAGTCTCGTGTCTAATCCTTTAAACACTTGTGAGATCCTTAGCTGATGCTGCACATTGCCTAGGCCTTGATGTATAGGGTGGTTCGTGGGCAGAAGCCTCACCGGTGATTTCTAGGAATTGAGTCGTAAGCTTGCCAATCTTATTCGCTATCCTTCTGCTGCACATAAATAGTCCAAGCTGCTATATTCCCGCTTTTTACCGTGGCATTCAGCCTTTACCGACGATGAATACTCACACAACTAGTCTCCACTAGGCATTCGTTTGTCAAACTGGATTTGACAACAAACAAAACATTGCGCCTCATGTGCCACTAAAACCAAACTTTGGACCAAATAAAGATACCTATCTAAAGAAGCTTTCATACACCTTCCCAGTGCTCTTGAGGTCGATTTCCATATTTGAAACCCGATGGCGAATCTAACACGATTTTGGTCATGGCTCCAGGGTAGGGCATACCCAAAACGTGATGGTTGAAACCCTCTCCTGGCAAGCAGCAAAGGCTAGCCAAAACAGCAACTGGCGCATGACCAGTATTCTCACAAACAGAATGATACATCACACAGGAACCTCAACCAAGCCTTAAGCAATTAAAAAAAACTTTGCAAACAAACATGGATGGCGCTTTGAGCCAATCTTAAAAAACAGTGAGCGTCCCGCAAAAGGGGTAGAAAAAGCAAATCCCGCTACGCCCAACGTGATGTCGTACGCAAAGCTGAAGGCCTAACTGTTCAGGTAGTGCACAAAACCTCATCCTCTTTCCAGATAAACCCACTCTTCAACTCCTACCTAGATAATCCGATATCCACAGCGTCAAAGAGATTGCCTAGCTTCGCATGATGGCTGACACAGAGATGGCACACACATCCTCGTCCACCGGCAGTGAGTATCGACATGACCACGATGCCGTAGCTGAGCAGTGCGCGACATCCATCCATGCCTCTATCTCAACCCTCCTGTGGAACGAGAAGTTCTCGGATATGACTATTCTCTGCAACGGGCGCGAGTTCAAGGTCCATCGCGCCATCGTGTGCACGCAGTCTGTATTCTTTGATCGAGCCTTGAACAGCAACTTCAAGGTCAGTGCTGTGACCCATAGCAGAATATTGAAGAGTAGTTTAACTGATAGCATTAATAGGAGGCTGCTTCTGGCGTCGTTGACCTACCAGATGATGACCCAGATGTTCTCGAGTGCTTCCTCGAATTCCTCTACACAGGCGCCTACAGCGATGGCGTGAACAACACCTGGGGTAAACCGTCAGCTGCCGCCAAAATGAACCCCCAAGAAGTCCAGGAAAGCCTGAACACTCTACCGGGTCCTGCTCAGTTTCTGGCGAGACCCGTTGAAGAGGAAGATGATAACCTTTTTAAAGCCAGCAAGGTGAAGGAAGATGAAGTTGACGAAGAATACGAGGAAGATGACGACGCCGATGAAGAACTGCCAGATGCCGATGGCCCCGTTGAACTCTCCCAAGAGATGGAAGAGTTGTCCATGGAAGCGGTATCCATGCTGGAAAACGGCGAAGGCTTAAGAAGACTAGCTGAGATGCGCGATGACATGACATTGCCTCTCTGTCTGTACGTCATAGCGGACAAGTACGACGTGCCCGCCCTGAGGCTCCTCGCGAGGGAACGATTCTATCGTGCGGCTGAGCTGGTGTGGGAGCAGGCGGACGACTTTCCGGATATCGTGGATGAGATTTATCTCTGTACTCGGGAAACTGATCAGGCTATGAGAGAGATAGTTTGTCGACTTGTCGGAACCAGGATTCAGAGCGACCGAGTAAGACAAAAGATGCGGGTAGTCATGGAAAAGTATGGGGAGTTTGCCGTCGGAGTCATGGAATATTCCCTCCACCTAGGGTATCCCCAGCTTGGGGTGGAGGCATCATAGGTGCAAGGTTTTCGTCACGGGCGTACGTGGTGCTGAGGCGATGCGTTGAGAACACCCGATCCCGGAGGGTCTGGGACACTTTTGTTTTGTACTGTGGAGGCGGTCGATTTGATATAATAGCATAGAATGATGTGTATTAATTAGGGATTATCAGTTAGACGTAATTGTATTGGATTATAATGATCTACTTGGCACTTGAAAAGAATCCAGGGCGCCCCGGGTTTTAAGCAAGCCTACGTTAGGACAAACCTCTCCGCCATGCAAGAGGAATGGATATTGAAACTTCATAAGCCGAACCAATGAGAGAAGAAAGCGCCACATCATGATTGAGTTCCGTTTATTAAAGAGTGTAAAAGCTTCTTGGTTATAATCATAGTCATCGTAAACGAGTGTAAGGCCTCAAAGCCAATCCCCCCTCCCATCTTTAATCGTCGGCTCCTCTTGTATACCAGGTAACTCCGCGGGCTTTGAGCTGGGCCGCAAACAGACTCTTTGGCTTGACTTGATTGCCCGACTGGATGAGAGTTGCATTTCCGTTCGAGTCACCGGGATTTCCACAGCCGATGCACCAGTTGATTCCGAGCGGAGGAGATTGAAACTCGACATCGGTTCGCAAGTTCCAGCCAACTCCGGCATTCATAGCCCAACCTTGGCCTGTGGTGCCTCTGTTTCCGAGCTTGGTGGGTGCCGAGGATCCTTCAACCAGCATACCCCAGGACCACCTCGTATAAGGTGCGAGCTGCTGGTCACCAGACTCGGTTGTGTAGCGGGTGATGGTGTTTGGCCCGGGTGTAAATCCATCGGTAGAGACGGAATAGGATCTGGCCGAGTCAAGTCCCACTTGTGTGTTATCTTGGATAAGGACTTGGTGGCCCCTGAGCATGATATCAGAAGGTAGAGTGTCTCCGGTAATGTCCTTGTCTCGGTTCATAATGTTGTCTTGAATAGTGATCTTGGACGCATCCCTCTGAACCTCAAAGAACTTGTTGAAGCCAGTTAGGTTCAATCCACTAGCCCAGCTATCAACTGTCCAAGATGCAAATCTGACGGCGGCGTAGTTGCAGGTGGTGTAGTCAAGGCGCGTTCCAGAGCATGTATCGCCGCCAGTTTCAATGTTAAGATTCGCAATACCCATCTCGGAGGTCGGTTGCGGGGGTGTATAAGCGCGAACTTCGGCTCTCATGTAGGTCGAGCTGAGATTATCCGTAATCGGGATCTTGAAAGTGATTGTGTTGCCGCTGATGGTCTTGATGACGTTTGGTGCCATGATCTGAGTCCCAGTCTGTTGCCTCGTTAGTTTCTCTTCTCTAAGGGCAGGCAAAGAGAACATACTGAGATCCATTCCACGGGGCTACCGTTGCTCGCCAGGTCAGCCATTCCGTTGGCCCTGACCCAAGCATCCGTC
This sequence comes from Fusarium decemcellulare, assembly GCA_013266205.1. NCBI lineage: Eukaryota > Fungi > Ascomycota > Sordariomycetes > Hypocreales > Nectriaceae > Fusarium > Fusarium decemcellulare. The sequence goes on from JAAGWO010000227.1 coordinate 30,961, forward strand.
ACTGCTCGGGCGATGTAGACATTCTGGCCAACAACAAAGCCCGATGCATCCTTGACAGTGACTGTCTTGGCTCCGACAGCAACGTAGCTATTAGTGATCCTAGACCTGTATCCAAAGTCTGCCTTGGGAGCAATGCCAAACCTCCCAAGCGTAAAAACAGGCTTAGTAGGCTTCCTCTTGAGAACCAAGGTTGTGCCCCTGTTACCGGTGCCCGTGACGATGACGTTGCTGTACAGCTGAATACCGGCCAGCATGTAAAACTTGCCGGCCGGGATGCGAACTACGCCGCCGCCGTTTCCCCACACGGTGTTGATGGCTTGCTGGAGCGCAGGGGCTATATCATCAGTCGGCTTGGTAGGTGCAGTCAGGACAATGTCGGCAGTGCCGATGGTAGGGATAGCCGAGTCTGAGTTGTCGTAGCCGCAGTAGCTAAAGTCCGGGAGATGGTCGCCGCGGGAGGAGGCGAGGGAGGCCCAATTGACAACAGGGTCTCGGATGGCTAACGCTCTGACTTGGGCCGCCTGGATGGCGAGCCAGAAGACAGCGGCGAGAGTCAAAGTCATCGAGACTAGCTTGTTGAGTATTATTGTATGAGTTGTTTGGTGAGTTTGGATCGGTTGATTCGAGAAAATAGCCTCATGGGTGCTGGCCCGACCAGTTTATATGTTTTTCGGACTCCATGGTAGGGCTGCATATTGACTGGATGCTTGCCACGCGATTGTACGCCTCTTTCGCTGGAACGTTCATAGCTGGTCCAGGCTGCTGGTACAGTCTCAATCTTCAACTGTTCAAAATGTGATTTGTTGCCGTCCAAAGCTTAGATTCTCTTGTCACCGTTTGGCGTTTGCTTGATCGATCCAGCACTTATTCTAAAAACCGCAACTATCGACAGGAACATTCCCTTTGTGTTCCAGACTTTACTGCCACTGCATATCACACGATGCACTAGAACACGTTGGCGCAGGTTTAATCAATTATCTTGGCATGCCCATGGCGCTAACGGGTGCCACAGTCCGGCACTTTCCGTGGACCCTGACGATCTCATTCTTTGACGACAGCTGCGGAGAAATAACACATTATTTCCTCATCCGAAAGGTTTCCACCTGGCTCTCAGGTCAGATTTCTTTGTTGGCTCCCCAAAATATGAGAAGTTACAAAGGTTATAGACTGCATCGGCCCATAATGTCGGCTGGACCCCAGCCTTCAGTAACTCGATTCTTATACCTGCCAGCTCATTCTTTTGCCTTTCTTTATCCAATAATTATGCTCGTGACGCTAAAGCTCGTAGTACCATGTCTATGGGGCCAATCTGAAGCCCATCCCCGCGGCCTTCTATAGCTGTCACCTCCTACACTTTCTTCCAAGATTTGGTACCCCATTCACTGATTGATCGCTTGGACCCAGCACACTGTCACTACCGCATACCCCAGACTGGGCGTCACTAGTGGCGGAAGGGGCGAGAGAATTAGCGCAGTCCCTGGTTCCTGGCAACTCCCGAAAACCTAATCTACGGCATGCTGGACAAAGTTTATTGGGCTTAGACATAGACTAACGCAAGGGTTTGATGAGATGCTACTGCAGTAGCGGGAATTAGCAGGGCTTTGTCGCAGATGTAGAACTAGTGGGTTTACGGATCCGGCACCTAAAGAACGATGGGATGACCTTTCATTCCTCCCTATACATCGGCACGTGGGAATCAGTGAGGCTTGACCTGTCAAAAGCCACTCTTCATGTTCCCATTAAACCAGACCAATCATCAGTGCTCGATGACAACCTGAGAGGCGCTCATAAACTCTCACTCTGTGGTCAAGTTGGGAGCAGTTTGCCTCAACCAAGGACATGAAAAGCGATCTTGCTGGTGAATCAACTGCGTCTGTTGCACCCTCTCTTCTCGGTTAGATTAACCTTGGCGAACCCCAACAACTTCTTTCGGGCTTTCAAGGGCACGCTATCTGCTTGCTCTCTTCCCATCAAGGGTAGGGCTTTCACTTGTCAAAAGGAACACAGCCAATATCTACATCAATAACATCATAACCCGATGTTCAAAGGCACGCGAAAGCCCTTTTGGTTAGCTCCCATGCACGACTGGGCCTTACCATTGAACTAAATATAGGTAGTGGAGGATTGAATTAATAAGAAGACAATAGGCACAGTAGCGGCTGGCACATCGGAAGAATATACGATCCTATACCTGCCTGGAAGGGAGGGTGGCCATGCAGTGCGAATAGGTAGCCCTTCTCAGGGCCAATAATACTGATTACCGCTCAATCTCGGCTTCTTTCACTGCAATTTTAACCCCTCCCAAGAGCAGATAAATTATGCAGTATTTCATCATTTTTTGAGGTTGTAGCTTCACTGCAACTTTAGCCCCCCTCGAGGGCAGATGGACTACGGCCTCTCCCGGCATGTCCTATGAAGCGGTTTGTCATAAGTTGCAACTAGTCGTGTGCCTAGGCATTGGCCATTCTGCTTATGCTGCTTTTCTGTATACTTATGCCCGCATTTTGGTCATAGTCATCGGTTCATAGTGATACTAATTCATGACGAGCATAAACATGAGGCTGACAATCGACGCTATCGTACTCATCGACTGTTGACTGGGGCCTCGGCGTGAGCTGATAGGTGGGGCGCAGCTGGGAACTTGCTGGGACAGCTATGATTGGTGGAATGACAACTTTTCGGTAAACTCGGGCACTAGCCACAATCGCGCCGTCTCACTCCTTTCGCCTGTTTCAGGTCGCCCTCGTAGGGCGAGAAGTTCAGTCTAGAAGCACTGGATCCGGAGGCCCTTCCCGTTCTCAGCCTCAAAGCCGTAATGACAGGCCGAATGATTAGACCACATGAAGAAAATGGCATCACCCATTCCGCTTTATATAATATTCTGTCTTCCCTCTCCCTTCACACATATTCTACAGTTTCATTCATTCTGCACTTCCATTCGTTATTCTGTACATTCATTCATTCAGTCAATCGTTTCATATCCAACTTACACTCTACTCTCATTCCTCCAAGATGCAGCTGACTTCTCTCTTCGTCTCGGCTCTGCTCGCAGTGTCCGCTGCCGCATCCCCTACTCCCACCCTCGACAAGAGGGCCCAGACCATGTGCGGTAACTGGGGTACCGTGCAGACGGCTGGATACACCGTCTACCACAACAACTGGGGCGCCGGCCAGGCCACCTCTGGCCACCAGTGCACCACCTTTGACAAGGTCAAGAGCGGCAACTCGTTCGTCTGGTCGACTGAGTGGAGCTGGACCGGTGGAGCGGGCCATGTCAAGTCTTATGCCAATGTTGCGCTTGAAAAAGTCAACAAGAAGCTTTCTCAGATCAAGTCGATTCCCTCCAAGTGGACCTGGAGGTACACCGGCACAAAGATGATCGCCAACGTCTCGTACGACCTCTGGCTTGCGCCCTCTGTCGGTGCCAACAACCAGTACGAGATCATGATCTGGGTGGGAGCTTACGGCGGTGCCGGCCCCATCAGCGCCACTGGCTCTGCTATTGCCACCACTACCATTGCTGGCAGCAGCTGGAAGGTCTTTAAGGGCAAGAACGGCGATGTCACCGTCTTCTCCTTTGTTGCCGCCAAGAACATTGGCAACTTCAACGCCGACCTGAACGAGTTCTTCAAGTACTTGACCTCCAAGCAGGGCATCAGCAACTCCATGGTTGTCACCAGCCTCCAGGCCGGAACTGAGCCTTTCGAGGGTAAGCATAATGCCATTTCGAAACGACATACGCTAATTGTGATAGGTTCCAACGCTGTGCTCAAGACCACCGATTACACCATCAAGGTCAACTCCAACTAGAGTGCGACCCTCAACTATACCACTCTCCGACGTGAAAATCTGCCTCGAGAACTAAAGCACAAACGAGTAACTGGGATGGATTACGCTTTTGCCTATCATAGTATCTTGGGAACTATTCAAGTTATTGAGCGCTAGGTGGCGGGTGAACTGGCTTTGCCTGCTTCACTCATAAACATGTTTAGTCAACTAATCCTTAAACAATTCTAAGGCCCAAAACCAAGCACTTTTTACATGACTTGTCACGCCGCGTAGTCACCAATGTTTGAATCTTGGCAGACTACTTTCAACAGCATTCACTTCTAACACGCTCCAAGAAATCCACCACTAAGGAAATAATTAGGTGCCTCGGAATAAGATCAATGTTATCCAAGGTGCTTCCTTCCCATCAAGGATAGGGCTTTCGCTTTTCAAAAGAAGACGGTTTCCATCTACAAGGATCAATATGCTGGCTAAGTATCCAAATTACAATGACGCAATTCTCGTAGTTCCACCGATGATAAGTAGAGTGAGACAAGTATTGATAACGGCATGAATTCGGTCAGTCAGCTATCTATCTTAGTAGGCTAAGTATTCACGTCTGAGCAAATGGCCAAGAAAACCAACATCACAAGATACCCATATCAGACAGTCGATTTCGAAATATCAAGACAATACCCAATCAATTCACAGTCAAGCACATGAGGCGGGACAAGCTAGGGATCAAGTCGAAGATTCTCCAGCATTTCACAAATTTTGGAAACCCTCTTAGGACGCAAGTGTGCGGCAGGGTGGTATGTAGCCATTGAAAATTTATCATTTCCGCTTGCAGATTTTCCAGCTCTTTCATCATGATAAATAACATCAAAGACAGCCGGGTTTCCGGGGGTCCAAACACTCCTAACGCCTCCTGGGAGAACGCCAGGACGAGGTTTCCACGTTGCTGTTTGGCCAGGCATAAGTGGATGGTGAAGGTATCCAGGGGCGCGATTGGATCCAAATATAGATCCTGGAGTTGAGAGATTGAGCTTTTCGAGGTTGCCGAAGTAAGAAGGGTAACGCTGGACTGTTCCAGGCGGTAAGCCAGCCTGCTGGCTTCTCGCTTCCCTGGCATAGATCAATGCTTTAGCCTTGGGATTATCCTTGTCAGGTCGCAAGCCTGGCAAGTCGTACTAATGCAGGGTCAGTCTACTGATGATGCTCCTGATGTTTAGAACACATACATAGGACGAGTCCGACAAATAGCCTGGGCTTGAAGGTGGGGTAAAAGCTGCACTGGAAGACCCCAAAGATCCAGGAGGGGAACTTGGAGCCATGGTGGAAATGTGTGAAGGAGAAGGTTTCCCCCGAAAAGAGTTTGCCAGTGGAAGCAACTGTTTTTCTTTTATCGTAGAAGCAACTTGCTTTGAACTAACAAGTTGTAGTTGAGATGATTGATGAAACTAAGAAAAGCTGCACCAGATGGAAGGACATATAAATACTACATGAGTACACAGATGGCTTTGTCATGTCTTGTTTCCAACAGAGCGCCATATCAATGACAAGCTTCCTAGAGATATGATCTATCAATACCTAGTCATTCATCAGATATTCTTGCAAGAACTCTGTTACAATTCTACGTTTCAATTTGCATCAGAATTCCAGATGCCAAGAAAAGAACAAAGACACAGCATCTGCTCACGTGTTAGTCCTGTGACGGCATGTGCGCCACGCTGGCGGACAAAGAAACCGACCGCAAGGCTCCTCCATCCCCGCAACTTCACCCTTTCAATATCTCTGCCTTCTCTTTCTGAAGCAATCTTTTGTCGTCGTAAAGATGGATCCAAACTACCGAGCTTACGTAGCTGAGGGGTGGAACTTCGAGCCGGCGCCATCCACACTCAACGTCTTCTTGGCTACTCTGGAGTATCCCGCAGACATCAAAGCCAAAAGCCTGAAACTTGTCCAAGACATTGATTTCTTCAGCGTGACCCAGGGGCCACCCGATGAGCCCTGGGTTGTTGGCGCCCCTCCCTGGTATCTGTGGTGGATGATTCTGGACATAGCGGCCTGCGTCCCGCCAGACCATGAGTGGCAAGACTGCCTAGTCCAAGTCCTGGAGATTCTCGTCCAGCGCCATGATAAAGAAAAGGAAGAAGGGAAAGAAGTGAGAGAATCTATCTCTTAGTACTACGATCTTGCTAAGAAGTTTCCTCTCTGCAGACAGGCCGTTTTGAGTATCTTTCAATGGCCGTCACGGAACAACACGGCCGTACTTGCGCATTGCATCTGGTTCTGAACGAACGTTGGCTGATAGGTTTCTAGGTTATTATGTACTTGATGGTGGTGATGCAAGCGGAATTGCCCAGTGGAAGAACTTCACGTCGTTCATCGCGCGAACTTCCACAAACAGTCCTTGGCGTTGGCGCTCCATCTGGCACTTGCGGGAAGCGCTGGAGGAGCCGCCTGTCAAAGGGCCTGATATGGAATGTCGACTCTGGGTGGCCACTGAGTGGATCATTCGCTGTGCAGGTGGCATCTTCGAGGAAATGAATTACTCTGACGAGATTAATGATAAGACTGCTCGGTTATTTGGCTTGGACCAAACTGCAATGCCAAGCGGGTCCTAAGCCTTGAGCGGTGGGAGTTCTGGAAGAAGCGCCTCTCCGAGCTTGCCGCTGATGCTGAGGAGCTGGAGCTGGGTAGCACCGTTCCTACGAGGATCACCAAAGCTCTGGAGGCAATGACTGCAGTCGAGCCATAGTGGCACGATCCTATTTTTTCGGAGAGGGGGCTCACTTTTGACTTGCTTCTTTTTTTTCTTGGAGACTTGGTATGCTGGGTCGATATGTTGTTTGTTTCTATTGTTCCGTTGTCACTTCCTTCCATCAAACAAGCTCAAAGTTCAACACAATACAATAAACGAATTCAACATTCGAAGAATTGCTCCCGGCGCTGGGGGTACTGGCACGGCCCCTTCCAGGGAAAAAATATCTCCCTAGACCATCCATCATCGAATAACCATTTTGCCTCAGAAGAGGCTCACAAACAGACTTTGCAGAATAGCTCACGATAAGGAGGACATGAAACATGATTTTATCAGCTTACATGTTAAGCAGTGATGCGTCGCCCTTGAAAGGTCCAAGAAAAGAAATTCCCCGCTCAAAGATCCTCCACACCTCTCCCTCAGATGCATCCTTAACGAGCTTGTCTTTATAGAGCCCCCACCCTGTCGCCTCTTTGCCCTCGGTCTGACCAGTTCCAAAGTGCACAACCGTTCCATATGTTGTGGCCTCCACCCGTGAGCTCAATGATTTGTGTGCTCAGGGCATGTTGCGTCTGTAGACATCCAACCGTCGCTTGCATTTTCTCCACTACGGTGGGGATGCCTTCGAAAGTTCCAACGGGATCAGGGAAAACAAACTCGATCTCCTTTGTAAATGCTTTGGGGAATTGATTCCAATCTCTGAGTTCTATTCCCAGACAACATCGGGAAATTATGTTGCAGATGAGCTCGTGATCGGAGGTTTCTGGGGCCACAACGTTGTTTCTTGAACAGAAATGATTATAAGCGGCCCTTAAATAGACAAAGGAAGAGATGAGTGTTTCATGTGCAGATGAGATGTCATTTGTATCGATAGTCGAAAGGCGTGTACTACTGGGGGTTTAAATATGCCTAAACATAGAGCACTACCATATCAACTCCATAGGCTCTACCTAACTTACTACGTTAACGCGGTAGTTTATCGTAACTACAACTACGATTTTGTCTCTCAATTTTATGCCCAAGTTAAATCACCAAGTCCCATTATAAGTAATGAATAGCTAAGTAGCTGGTGCACTTCGACACAATTACTGTATCGACTCAGCAAGTTAGGCAGAGCCTATGGATCATCATACTCCTGTCCGACTGCTTAAGATTGGTTAATCATAAGCTATTAAGATACTTAGCTGTAGGTGAGCCTATAGAATGCCATAAGATAAGCATGACTAGACCCACAGGCTCTACCCAACTTGCTGAGTTGATTCGGTAGTAAATGGACTACTATTTAGCAAGGAACTCTAACCACCAACTACATTTACCAAAGGACGAGTAACAATATCCCAGAGTCAACGTTTAGCTCTGGTAAGCGTAATCATTTACTGGGGCTGTGACTGAACCAGACCTTGCTCGTTACGTTACTCGGCTTCTATCCTTCAGTCACTGTGGAGCCTCAGGGAAATCTCTCCGTCTTCAGCTAAGGCAGGTACCCGACGCTCGGCCCCACCCTTACCTACCTGCTACGCAACTGCGCAGGTTTCATGTGACGTAGTATGAGATAAGTGCTGGGAAATCTTATGAGAAAGCCGCGCAAGAGGAAAACGGCGTGCTGGGTTTGAGTAAAGCGCAGAAATATCCCTGTTCGCAGGCGATAGGAAACAGTTTTTAAGGGTTACGTGGCAGTGTGGTCTTGAGTAGCCATGGTTTGCATGAGGGAACTGGTAGGGAAAAACACAGATTAAAATAAGTCTTAAATGAGCGTCACTGTCCAAGAGTTCAGACAAAAGCATTCTCCTGTAGTCTTTTTCGCTCTCTCTACCCAAAGTCCCAGTTGCGGCGATGCCTAAGGACCAACCCCCAAACATCATGGCTCTCCCGGTAGCGAACCCTATCAACAAGGCCGTAGACGACAGTTCTAGCGATGAAATAAAGCTACGAGTGGCCTTCAAGTCCTTGTTGACTAAGCTTGCTATACCCGCCTGGCTCGATCTGAGCCAACACGAGTTCATGTCGCTAGTCACCTTGTTTATGTCATCGACTACCTGGAACCAGTATCGATGGTTTTCGAACCAAGAGGATGGGAATCAGTGCTTCGTTCAAGGCTCCCACAACCTTGTGCACCAGATTGGTACAGGCAACGTGAACGTCAATGAAGGCGACCGAAACTGCACCGCCCAACGGGGAATCGCCAACCAGATCTACCTCTTTTATAACCAACCACAAGCCCAGGGAAGTTCAGGATCGACCCAAGTTTCAGCCGGAGACAATCTAGCTTACCAGAACGGGAGGGGCAACAAGTCAACAACCAGAGGTTGCGAAAATGGCACTGTACAGAATGGGGTCTCAAACACAATCTCTATTGTAGGGGATGGAAGTCTGATGGGCCAGCAGGGCGACGACCATGACAGCAAAGCCAAGGGAGATGGAAATATTCAGTACGACGGTAGCGATGGAACCTACCAGCTGCAGAGAGGCAACTGGGGCGGGGATGGTACCATGCACAATACCCCAGCGGCCCCCGCTGGGGTATTGTGCATGGT
>JAAGWO010000228.1:0-34035 GCA_013266205.1 Fusarium decemcellulare
GCTGACTGACCAAAAGTTGTACAACAGTGCCAACAGGCCGGGACTCGCCCAAGCCGGGCAAAAGTGCATAAGTCGGGTACACGTCGCGCATCAGCTGCGCCTTGGGTCGCCAGAGACCCCTTGAGGTGACTGCATCCTGATTCTCGGTTTGACTGTTTGTGCATATGCGGGGCAAACATGTGGCCAATTCCATCTGGCAGAGTCGAAGAAGGTGCATGGGCTCCTGGGCCAACTCGACTATCATGCGACCACACATGCAATGAAAGGGGCTATGGCTGACAAAATCCCTAGGCCGTGGATGGTTGGTTACACCAATAAGCAATACCGTCTGCGCCACTGCTACGTGTCTGATCGAGTGGAAAATCCCTATATAGCGCGCCCAAAGCCCAGGCTAACTCAGTCATCAGCTTTTTCTAAGCCCACAGTATACACCGAATCGTTTCCATGTCGTTCGGCCTTTCTATCGGCGATGTGATTGCGGTGGGCCGACTCGTGGCGGACATTGCCTCATGTCTGAAGGACTCTGGAGGATCTCAAGACGAGTACCAGGGAATTGTTCGTGAGCTCGAATGTCTTCGACAAATGCTCGATCACCTTGAGAACCTGTCGAATGGAGATTCGTCCCCGGAGCTTGATTCAATAAAGCATGCCGCATTGAGTTGTCGGCGACCACTCGAAGAGTTTCTAGCCAGAATTCAGAAGTACAGCAGATCTCTAAGCGCTCAGCCGAAATCCAATGCAATCAAAGGTGTCATCGACAGGATCAGGTTCCCTCTAAGCCACCGCGATGATATTAGAAAGCTGCAGACTTATCTGAACGTCCATCTTGGATCAATCAACGTCCTCCTGGCCGAGCATGGCTTAAATACCATGAAGCTGGCGGCGGACAGGTGCCAGGCAGATCACCTACAGATCAAGCAGCGGCTTGGGACTTCAACTGATCTGCTCAGCCGTATCCAAACGAGTATTGCCGACCAGGGTCCTGTTATCTCGAAGACCATGTCCGTGGTAGGAATGGTATTCGATGTCTTGAGTGGGGAGGTGAAAGAGCCTCTGCAACTCGTCGAGAAGGGAGTGGAAAGTGTCGGGTAAGTTTTGTTGTGATTTTCTCTGTCCATTTGCTATGCTAATCGTATATTTTAACTCAGCGTATTGGCCCAACAGATATATACTGTGGTACTCGACATCCAAACCACCATTAGCAAAACCCCCGACGTCAGGTGGACTTTCTTCCAGGACCCAATACTCTTTGAAGATGCTTTAGGCCGGAAGTTTCCAGTTCCTTCGGAGTATGATTACTCACTGTTAGTCGCCATTATCCAACAAAAATTCCAGAACGAACCAGGAGCGGACCAGGTGGTAGCTGGTGACTTTGAGATCATGGACGCCAGAAATACCCTTCATGTTCTATCACCGACCTCCCAATTAAGACCAGGGAGCACATTGATAATGGCAATGCTGGTCAGTCAGTCGCGATCCTACGTACCCACCAACGAATATTGTCCGAGGCCCGAGTGTCGCTCGGCAGAGATCAGAAAGGCTCCTGGTGGCGGACAGCGCTGGTATGCAGATTATTGCTCTAAACTAGAGGATGACAATCTAATGTTATTAGCTCCGAGTGCAATACTTGGTTTGGTCGGTCAAAAAAAAGACCAACCTTTTTGCACCCTCCGTTTGCCGAGGAATCGTCACCGACCGGAGGTAAGTTGCAAGCTGTTAGAGGCAGGGTTAGAACTGGGGAATGAAACTAAAAGTGCAAGTAGAAGATTATACCAGCGTGGCCCTCTTCAAGAACGTGAAGCTAGCTGAGCCTGTGGTTGGTATTCGTCTTCCCTTAATTACCGATCAACAGGTCTAATCACTACTAGATTCAGCATATCTCGGGTGATGCGGTTTTGGTTGCCTATCTCGATAATGGGCCCGACCCCGAGGTTGCCCGTCGTGCCGGCTTTGAGGGGTTGCCTAGTGACTCTGACTCTGACTCTGACGAAGAGTTACTCGACGACAATTGCGTCCCGTCCGGTCCTTTACTTCACCACTTGGCTACCGCTAACCTCAAGGCCCATTCGATAAATCGCACCGTATCAGATGTATATTTTGGCTAGGAGGCACGGCTTGATCTAATGTAAGAAAGTGCATTGGTTTGATGTACTTGGGACTCTTAATAGGCGCTTATGGTCTTGGATAGAATTCGTAAAACAAAGACTTTTTAAATCTAAATACGTAGTGTCGGGGAAACACTGCAGAAATCGCAGTGAAGTGACCCAGGTGCCCAGAGTCTCACCTAGAAGGACCTTTTGATAGCATGTTAACCATTTTGAAGCACTAGAGTCAATTAGGATTCATTTTTACTTATTGTTTCACTTGAAGACGTCCTCTCGTCATCCTCATGCAACTTTGGATGGGTATCGTCGATCACTCCAGCAGATCGGCACCAGGCTGATTGTCACTAAGTACCTGGCCAGGGCTGTGCAAACTCGGCCATGGGATATCATTTTACTTAATAGTGGGAATAAGCTATTTAATGCAACACAAGGGGTCGTACTGTTGTGCTTGCGCCTAAATGAAACGCTCAAATTTATATTGCTTAGGTAGGTACTACTAGAAATCTCAAATATCGGAACTTGAGCTATGTCTCAGTTCTCACCCGTCAAGGTCTTTTAAGGCATAGTGCAACGAGCGACGCAAGTTTGATATCTAACACTCGAAACGAGCGAACTCTACCCACGATCCTCACGCTCAACCAACTATCTTGCCTAGAATAGCGTCGATTCTATTTCCCTGCTTATCTTCCAGCTTAAACGCATGTGTTTTCGCAGGTCTGTCCGGATCGAACACAGATAGATCCGCACTTGTCACCACACCATGTGCAGTACACTACGATGCCAGTCAGCAAATGATCTGTAGTTGAACTAGGTTTATGCCCCAAGGACAATAGCAAGATATGGAAGAACTTGGATTTACTTACGAGGGGGGTCCTCGGCGTAGCAGCTTCCGTCGCCGATTGTGCAGTGATCTCCCTGGCCAACACACTCTCTGCATCGAGGCTCAAGACCCCGACCAAGGAGTTTGTGTGGCTAAAACTGTGAGCTTCAAGTCTGGCACCAGAGCAGCACGGAGACGAGGAGAATTTTACTCACCACTTCGCGGACGATTGTCTTTCCATCGCGCTCCACGACCTCTACACCCATGGGAAGCGGCCCAGGAGTGGCACTACAAGTAGCAGCCAGGGTTGTGACGAGCAGGGCCAAGATTCCGGTCTTCATATTGGGCTATTGGTGTATGAAAGATGTGATTGTGTGTATGTTTGTAGATGTTCAAGCGACTTGTGTTGATGATGATGTGTTCTTGAGACGAGACATAGCACTTATATACTTTTCATCCCGTCGCTCTGTTGTCTTGACCATCCGACGGACCGTCGGCTCCGGATTAGGTCGTGTCTACAAACTCGAAACTGCCAAGTCCGACATCCGGGGATAGTACCCATTGCCGTGCTTACAGTGTTAGGGAAGTCCAATCATATTCCATTGCGAGGCTGCAAATTTGGGGTCCTGGGGGTAACGCGATCCTTCCGCCGATCTGCCAGCCACGCGTCACAGCTCGTACACACAAAATGGCAGGTTGATGACGATCGACGACCCACGAGGACAAATCAATGAAGCTGTATAGATGCACAGCTTACTTTATGACGTTGAAACATAATACGGCAAGAAAGAAGCATACAATTCTGCCGTAGTCCGACCTGATCGGCACGGCTGTGCTGTATGAAGATCTTCGGGACTTTGTTCAGCGGCTCCAGCTTCTTATGAGAACTTTAGTTTCCCGGAAGCTTCGGCAAATTTCCAAGGCCCTTCATGATATCTAGCCACAACGCCAAAAGAAGGTGCAGTGTGTGTAAATTATTGTTGTTTTGATAGAGCCTTGACATGTCGTCGACGAACGATTCAGCCCAATACTGAGCGGTAACCACCCAGGGAGCCCGGTATGCCAGGGGCACAGCATATAGAGCACCATGGAGACAAGCCATTGGCTCCTTCTGAAACCCTCAGAGGGAATTGCTCGTTCACGGCGCTTCGCGTGTAGCGCAGATGGCATTGATCTACCATTTGCTGATGTGAGATAGAAGCATTGTAGCCTTCGATCGGCGTTGTCGAGAACTTAACGACCTTGTTGGTACTATGTTTCGAGGGACTTTTGCCAGCAGGCCGTGTGATATTTTGTTTCATGAGCTGTCAGCCCTGTGCCCTGTCAAATGTCACTGTGTGATGCCATCACCCGCTAGTGCTGAACGTGGAAAGTTTCCCTAGCACAAGCTGACCAATAAACACGTATCAGTGATGTACTTGTTGCTTGGGCAGTTATTGGTGATGAGAAAAGTCTCGACGAGAGGGATACTTTTAATTGGTCTGACCACCATCAAGCTGCCGCCAATTCAGCCCAATTCGGCGCATTTGGCCCCCAAGTGATCGCCAGGTTCTGTAGGATTTTAGTCACAGAAACATGCAATTGAACGAGGTAAACGAGTGACAGCTGCCGCATGCATGATCCTTCGCGCCCGAAATTCCACGGAGACGAGCCGGTGAGCCGATTCTTTCGCGATCTGCCGCCGGACAGTCGGTGGGGGCGACTTCTCGGGCGAGGTCTCGGACGCTGTCTCACGAGCATCATTCTTTCAGCTACCGCAATATGGGAATGATCATAGCATAACTATAGGCCTTTTCCATAGGATGCCAATTGTACTTTGGTGCCAAGCGGCGAATCTAATGCCCTGAATGAGTTAAACTACAAGATGGCATTGCAATGGAGCGGGAGCTTTGCATTGTGTTGGCCTGGTGAGATGACGTAGGTAGTTTGACCAAATTTTTGAGAAGACCTCGAGGTGAAATGGCCCCCCAAGTTTGTTTGCCTATGATAGGTGCCCCTGGAATATAATAAAGATATGTCTGCTTGGGGTGCTTTTATCTGGCGCTTAGTATTATGAAACTCGGAGACGAAACTCAAGCACACCAAAATCCATTTCCGTCTGTAGAGCTAGGCTCCTGCGACTCCAAGCTGAGCCGGCACCGAGGGGGCTGAAGAACCCATAGTTTGACTTATCAATTTCGATGACGTTCAATTTTTCATTACCTTCTGTCAGATAGCGAACGCATAACCTTATTGCAAACACCTGATCGTAGAAGCTACTAGAACAGCAGGTCACATATGTTAAGGTAGCAACATGCTTCTGGGATGGGGGACCAACAGGAGCCTGGGTTGCACCGCCTCCTGTCCCCGCGGCCACATTTGGCGGGCAGCAGTGAGGCGACCAATAAGCGGTCATAGTGAGCTCGAGGCTGTGAAGTGGCGTATTAGGCGGACATGCTGGCGTTTCGCAAGGCTCACACTGCAACCCAACATCCTTTCTAAACGGCGTGAAAAAAGCTGCGATCATCACCGGTGTAGCCAAGTTGCCGAACCATCAGCTACGGCAATCAGTCATTATGGATCCTCTATCAATAACTGCCAGCGTTTTCGCAATCATACAAACGTCTGATCGGGTTGCTGGTGTGTGCAAGTATTACATCGACACCGTTAAAAACTACCCCAAGGAGCTACGTGTAATCTTCATTGAAACCAAGTCCCTCGCGGCTGTATGTGAGGGGCTTCGATTCTTGAGGCAGGATGACGCGAATGACGCAGTTATAATCGCAGGGCTTGAGGGCTCCGACGGGCCGATTGAAGAATGCAAAACGACAGTCGAACAACTGGAATCGCTCCTGCCATCACCAGATCTTCCCGCAGATAGTATCCCAGAGACGAGAATGCGAAGGTTTCAGTCGGCACTGGAAGCTCTCGCATGGATACGGAAATCGGAGAAGGCCAAGATATTATTGGGGAATCTTGCTCGTTTTAAATCCACTATTGGTTTGGCTATTGAAGGCTCGCTACTGTAAGTATAAGGCTGAATCTATACCATTCTACTGTTGCAATTGGTTAGACTGACTAAATCCAACTAGTCAAGATGTTCGAAACATCAAGCACGCATTATCACAGTCTCAAATTCGAGAGGTCTGTAAGTGGCTGCAGCACACCGACCCGTCACCTCGACATAACGACGCCAGAGAATTACACCAAGAAGGGACTGGAAACTGGGTTCTGAGATGCGAGAAATGGAAAGACTGGCTCAATTTTCAAACGCGCTGTCTATGGATACATGGTATCACGGGCACGGGCAAAACAGTCCTTGCAGCCTATCTCATTGATCAAATCAGTCAGATCTGCGAGAGAAAAGGTGATCAAAGAGTCCACTATGTCTATTACTATTGCTCCTATAAGCGAAACCAGGATGAAACGAGACCTTTTCTTCGATGGCTTGTCAGTCAGCTTTGCAGACAGGAAAATATCGTCCCAGAGCATGTCTACAAGCTGTTCCAAAACGGAACGGTGCCGGACGTGCAACAACTTCTGGAAATTCTTCACGATCTTTTAGCACACTTGGACCATCTATTCATCGTTATCGACGCAGTCGAGCAAAGCGATCGCCTTCGTTCTCTTCTTGATCGTGACGATGTAGGTATACCGCGCCGCAGTCTACTCAAAGTCGTGCGAAACCTCACGACGGATACACGCTTTGAAAAAATCCAGCTTCTTATTACAAGTTGTCCAGACGAGTACATCAAAGCGACCATGTCCGACGTATCTGAGAGCATTTCAATGTCAAACTTGGATGTTGAGGAAGATGTTAAGTTATACGTCAAGGCTCGACTACAGTCGGAGCCAAAATTTGTCGATTGGCCCCAAAAGATGCGGGACGACGCTGAACACTGCCTCTGCCAAAGTGTGAAAAGGGGGTTCCGGTGGGTTGATGACACGCTACACCGGCTTTTGGAGGTTCCTTTAGACAGGTCAGAAGATGAGATGGGTTATCTTCACGAAGAGTTGGTCGAGTGGAGCCTTGCCTCGAGCGTTGCGAGTTAGGTCGGCATATATTTGTCAAAACCTACGAATACTGTTATGCTAGTTCCATCGAGCTGCTACCCCTGCCAAGGCGTTTTATTCTAGTGCCCCCGCACTATTTCAGAGCTACGGACAATATACGTTTAAATTGCGAAGATTCCTCTTTTTGCATTGGACAAGGTATCTCCCGTTCCGACATGCCAATAAATGCCTTGTATAATCTCAGATCTTGGCCGCGCGAATATCTTCCACGTTCTTACGAATTGCCTCGTCGAGGCTGGTCCAACCTGGGCGTCCCAACTCGCGTAGTAGTTGCTCAGCTTTCCCACGTGGTTCGATCTCATTTGGATCCTCGCCACCTGAGAAGTTTGCAGGAAACTCTCTGTCCGGCTGGTTCTTGCGCAGAATCTCTAGGATAGCATCCCAGCTGAATCGCTCCGCAAACCCAAAGATTCGTTGTTCCTGAACATGTGGCAATGCGACTGCCGCCACGTGCAATCTTCCAGTATCCTCATTGTCAATAAAATACTCTGTTTAGGAAAAGTTAGCGTTAATGTTATGTTGGAGAGAACGCAATGATCATACGTCGCACGACAAGGTGATGCATAGGCCTTATATGTCCTTTCCAAAGCGCGACAGGTAAACCAGCACTGCTGGAGTATCCTTGATTTATCGGATCCAACACTTTACCAAAGTTGAAATTGGGGAGAACTTGGAGCCTGTCAGTATAAAGGTAATCTCAGATGGGGGTAGATCCCTACTAGTGTTGACAGTAAGGTCAGGTCGCCGGTGTCGGTTTTCTTTGTGGAACTTCCAAACCTCCTGTTCGGATTGTGTCTTACTCGCGGCATACACAGGTGCTGCATGCTCTGGAGCATAGGGTGGCTCGGACCACGCTTCCTTGACCGACTCCTCGTTCCACGTGTCTTCGGTAACAACAATACCGGGCTTTCCGACACTCGAGAGAACGGCTGCAGAGGAGGACGAAGTCAGAACAAACCTTTTCACTGTGGGTTCACCATATGCCGCCTTCAGAGCATTTACGGCACCCGCGACGGACACGGGAATGACCTTGTTGGGGTCGGGATTCATCGACAGGATGGATGCAGTATGAGCAACCGCAGAAACGCCTATCGCGTGTCAATAACTGTCAGTGGACTATAATAGCCTCAGCTTACCCTTGATGGCTTCGTCGTAAGCCCCTTCGACTACCATATCGGGAACATGGTAGAGTTCAAAGTTGCCTTTGCCATGCTTCTCATCAAACAACGGCGTCAACCATGCGCTTTTTTCAAGGTCTCGGACAGTGCCGCGGACTTTGTAACCGTATTGGAGGAATTGGTTGGCGACGTGTGAGCCTACGAGTCCATTGGCACCTGTCACAAGGACAACAGATCCTTTTGGGACGGCAAAATTATCGGCAGAGCTCATTGCGACAGTAGTGAGTTGTTTGAACGATATTGGTAAGAGTAAAAATGGAAGTGTGGAGCGGGGCACCTTCATGACTCCTGATACAGGATAGCGGGTATTTAAGCTGTGTTTCTCCTATCAAGTTTGTCGGAACGACCGGGGGTCGAGAATCGCGCATACACAGAATTGTCCGCTATTTCGGCGGAGTTATTCAAGACAGATATCCGAACACCGCCGATCCTTGCTCCCACTGTAGCATTTGACAAGCGACGCTAAGCATTTATCGACTTTAGGCTCCAATCTAAACCTCTTTTCCAGCTGCTCATTTGTGGAATACCCCTGCTTGGATTAAAGTCAATGAAACGCGGACTTTGTGGTAAAACGGAGTTTTGTAGAAACTCAGACTAGCGTTAATACGAGGCAGGTTTCAGAGTCCGAAAACAGGGTTCAGAACCCAGAGTTTCTATTACTAATCTTCTCCATGTATGTCGCTATTGCAAGGATCTTTGCTGGTTTGTCATCCCAAAAGAATTGCCGGTCGTCATTGTTGGGGGCTGGAGAGCGGTATGCAACCAGATCATGTTGTCAGATACGGAGTAGGAAGGTGCTAACAAAATTCGTCTTGAATATATCCATTGATGGTGAATGGAAAGACTTGCCTATAAAAGGGACTCTCCGCAAAGAATGCAAGATTTCTTATCATATTTTGTTCTAGTGTTGCCCTCATCTGCAGTTAGGCAATAGCATTGCGAGGAGCTTCAAGGGAACTTTGGAGGTGGCTGGTCAAACCCCAGTCCTTACGCCGGGGTTACCCGATGCTTCCGATTGTTGCGCAGTCTCTGAGTAGAGGTAACTGACGCACCACAACCCTTGCCTATGTTTCTATATTACTATTGGCCTTGTTGACCATCGAGCGCATCTTCATCCAAGTGCCACCTCAATCAAATCTCTTCTTACAGTCACCAATGAGAACCGCTCGCCGCTTGTATCATCAATCACCCTCCAGCCACGAAGTGATGACCGTTATTGTTAACGTGCAACAGAGTGGAAATGGTCCAGCAGACAGCATATGAGAGCGATTGCAGAGCCTCACAAGACTAACATAGGCCAATCTAGTTGCTGGTCTATGATATGGCCATAACTCTAGACCTGTCAGCCCACGCGACGCTTCAAGTGACTACCCCCACAGGGGCTACCATAGCAGCAAGGGTTATCTTAGACTAGAACACCAGGGTACCAAAAGCAATTAGGAGTGTTTTTAGTGCTTTCCTAACTTGCACATGGTTGCCATTATTTCCGAAATGTTAAGACGTGGTTCAACCGACAGCTACTGTAAATCATGTGACGGCCTTTGGTTGAATTTATAGCGGTTAATAGCTCTAACTAGGCACAAGTTGTAAGAAAGTCTCCAAGGTAGACTTTCATTTGATGTCAATTTAGAGGGTTTTAAAAGAGACCCAGTGCGTCGTTTCTACTTAGCTAGTTTCTTGACAATAATTGTGAGGATTGCTGACAAGATGAGGTCTGTTATCCATAGAGAGAGTAGGAACAACCATACCTAGCACTAGGACAGTAATCCTGCGTTAGCTCATAGACCATCTAGATCGTTTGGAGTAGTCTGGCACCTGATTCTGACCCTTGATTCTGGCCCTCTGAAACTGAACTGCAAAGGCGTGGCCCGCTATTATCTATCTCAACCGAATGCCTCTGGCCTTGCCTGCCAAACATAAAAACCGAAACGCATGATTGGGCATCTCAAGCCAAGACCTGGTTCCGGCTAAACGTCGTATGATTGCAGCTATGTGGCGTGAGTGTTGGTTGGGAATCCTGACAACCCTAACCGAGCTGCGATTGGGCCACATGGAACTGTGGCCAGGGATATTCCCCTCATTTTCTGCCCACCGCATGCGAAACTGTTCAAGTGATTCCTGCTTCGGGCATGCTCTTTTTTATCCTGTGATTGCTCAAATCAATGACCATGTCGAGCCAACCCGCCGAGTCCACCTCGCCGCCGGAAGCCGCGCCGGTGTCCTCATCGCCGAGAGATCAGCTGGTTCCTGCAAACGATTCAGACGTGAGCGTTAATCGCTCGTAACTAGATAATGCTGCTAATGTGCTTTCAGAGTGACGCTTCGAATGGCGGTGATTCATCCATGGGCCAAGATGCGTTAGTGACGACCTGAACAACACTTGTGGCTACCTTTCTGATACAGCATTGCAGAGCAAGCAGCACTGCGTCAGTCTCCTCCAGCATCCTTGAGTATCGTCGGCTTCAGGGACGCACTTACCATAGCGAAAAGTTCGAGTCGAATTACTTTCTCCCTAATGATGACCCGCTGTTGGAATCCCTAGACTTGACGTACACCTTCTGTTCCAGTGACTCAATCAAAGATGGGGAGCTAATCTAGCTTGCAGCCATCACTACCTGACAATTCTCTTAGACGAGGAACTATTCCTTGCTCCGATTAAAGAGGAGAATCTTCAGGTATGGCTCACTCGTAAACTTCCAAGGTGCTATGGGCTTTTTGCTAATGATTAAACTGCGTGGTTTAGAGAGTCCTTGATGTTGGCACAGGTACTGGTAAGTGAACCAATTACCTGTATTGGATAGGATTTCCACTGATGAATGCAAGGCATCTGGGCGATGTATGACATCCAACTTACCTCGTAGGCATTGCTTGCTTGCTCACAGACGCTAGTGAATTCGCCGATCGATATCCCAGCGCTGAGGTCATTGGCACAGATCTCTCTCCATGCCAGCCTCAGTGGATCCCTCCTAATGCTCGCTTTGAGATTGATGATGCGACTTTGAGGTGGACCTGGGACCCAGACTCGTTCAACTTCATCCACATTCGTTATCTGTTTGGCGCCATTCAAGACTGGGGTGGCCTCTTTAAGGAGGCTTTTCGCTGTTGCGCCCCAGGGGGCTGGGTGCAGTCGACCGAGGCTAACGTCGAGTTCCGTAGCGATGATGGAACTGTCGACCTGGAGCCTAGTCTTCAGATGTTTACCAAGCTTTTCCAAGAGGGAGGCAAGGCCTTAGGTCGCCCTTTCTTTGTACACGATCTGCAGGAACAAGGTTTCAGAGAGGCAGGTTTCGAGGACATTCAAGTCATTGATCACAAGGTATACGTCCCCAAACTCCTTTCCAATCTCGTACACTAAGCATCGATTCCCAGCTCCCTGTCGGAGGTTGGCCAAAAGATGCCAAGCTGGCCCAAGTTGGTCAGTTTGTCAGAGCTGCACTGGAGAATGACCTCGAAGGTAAGCAAATTTGGCCTTTCATTCCATTCCCTTTTTTCCCTTTTGAACATCTGCTTATGCATGGTTGGAAAAAGGTTTGACTCTGATGATGTGGCACGATTTGCTGCAGTGGCCTAAGGAGGACTATCAGTTGTTTCTCATGGGCTTGCGCAAGGGACTTCATAATCCCAAGGTCCACAGCTACATGACCGTGCGTTATATATACGGCCGTAAGCCAGCGTAGTGAGGGAAAGACACGATGATTGTTTACTTCAATGGGAGGTGCATTGTCATGTTGCCTTCTAATCAAGATACTACCATAATCTAAGGCAATTCCGCAACCTTTTCTCGATAAATCTGCTCTGCCCTCTTCCAAACGCCTTCAATATCCCGGCGGTCGAGAGTCAGCAAGCTTGGCAGGAGCAGTGACGAGTACTCATCACTAGACTCTCGAGCCACCAACGTTGGGAGATGGTCGATGGCGATGATGCGTAGCTCAGGCCCGCCAAGGTGGCCAGAAGCGGGGACGGTAGGGTGTTCAAACGAGCTGTAGCTAGAATACACAGGAATCGGGTTGTTTTCGCTGTTGGGGTCGCAGCTAACATCGCAGATGACACGAAGTCGTCTCTCGGGTCCCGATAGAGACTCAAAGGTGACAAAAGGTGGGGCTTTGTTGGCACCCAAGTAGACACAGTTGACGAAGATGTCGGATGAGGCAACCTCAGGGAAAGGTCCGCCCTTGCTCGTCTCGGCGATATCCCACTTGAGAATGTTCTTGACGCCGACAGTCTCTGCTGCTGCTATGGCACCTTTGCCGCAGCGACCCAGTGCTCCAATCACAATCAGTCGTGGGAATTCGCCATTGTTTGCAGCGAGAGCCGCTTCGGCATTGGCTCTCACAAGATCGGTCAGAGCAGAAGCAGAATCGACGACTGGTACTGGGCCTTGGGGTACACCAGGGTTCAAGAGCTGGTGCGCCCAAGACAAGAGGGCCAAGGCTGTGCCAGCAAATCCAGCCCAATACCCGAACGCAGCCACTCGTCGTCCATTTTCGTCAGTCAAGAACTCCAAGTCATATAATAAACCGCCTGCCTTGGCGAAGCGGGAAAGCTCAGTGTCCCAACCGGCTTGCTTCTTGAAGACGTGGGCAAAATGAATGTAGTTATGCGGCAAAGGGGCTCCAAAAACAGTTAGCGATCGTGTCATAGAGATATAATTGATGGTTCAACACACTGCCATCCGCTTCAATCTCCTTGAGGCCTAAAATAATATCATCTGTTGAGGCTTTGACCCATGAGCCAGTTGGTACTATTTCAACACCGACAGCCCTGAACTCATCAATCCCGTAGATGCGGTCCGGGGATTCTTCTACACGAACGACATAGCCAGCGTCAATTAGAGCTTTGGCCGTCCCAGGTGATACTATATTGTTAACTTTATGAATAAAGACGTGAGGCTGACGGGGTCTTACATGGCGAGCGGCGCTCGAGCGGCTTGGTCTCAGACCTCAGGTGGATGACTGGACGTGACATGCTGATGTGTTTTCACAATTGTTGTCGTTCATCGGATGCGTGCGTTCCATGTCGGTATTTCTACACCCGCCGGACTGAATTCGGACCGTGATTGTGACTCATGGAATTAATGTGTTGTTATTTAACGCCGGTCTAGGGCCTATGACTCATGTGTGCTGTAGTCAGTAAATGACACCTTGGGGCTTGACTACGGCGAATTCCTTGCTTTAATAAATACATGAGGTTTTTTAGTATAGGTCCCAAGCAGTTTTTAAGGAAGAGGGGCTGTTGAGGCTAATACTTATTCATCACTGTATAGTTTATCAACTATTTGGCAGAGGGGTCTTTCGCCATATACAAAAGACTAAGTCCACCATATGCTGGTTTCTACCACTTCTCTGCCATCACCATTACTCTCGCCTCCTATGGTGTATATATTACTAGCCTTCTTTTGTCTTGAAGGTGGTACTTTCCACTGACAACCCGGTGATTATGTACCACGTAGACTAGAAGCTGAATAACTGCAAAACAGATCCCGACAGCGACCATGATGATCATGGTGCGGAGACCATTTTGATAGCTGCAGTGTAGTGTCATCAGTACAAATTGTCTCATGAAATTTCAGATAGAGAAGCTCACAATGGACCATCTTCCGCCTGGAAGTATTGGGCGCCAATCATCATTCCAGTAGTCGCAGACATCACCCACATCCTAAATTCCCCATTAGCCTAACATTTTCGTTAATCAGAATAGCTAAACCTACGCCAATGCTATACTTCGTTCGCCGGCCTCGTGACAATTAAGTTGTGTCCATGAGTTATGGACGGGATGGTAGCCAACAGCTACACTATTAACAGCAGTCCAAAGACCCCATCGCGACCACTTTCCTGCTGCTGGATGTACTTGCCTAGCCACGATTAGGACAGCCAAATAACAGGCCTGTGCGGCGATGACAGTGCCTCCTCGTTGATTCGTTCGATCACTGAGATACCCAAAGAAAAATACAACAGGAAGTGCGAGCAGGGCTCCGACAGCTGCGAGAGCATTGGCGGCAATGCGGTCAAAGCCGAGGGACCTAGAATATGCTGTTAATTTCATGGGAAAGACAAAGAAAAGAGTCCCTTGAAAGCATCCATCCCTGGAGTAATAACCACTCACATGATGATTGAAGGTGAATAGGTCGACAGAGGGGAAAAGGTCGAGAAGACAACCAGGGTCGAAACGTAGTGTGGCCACCGACGATACTGGGACAAAGTCTTCCAGACAGTGGCCCATTCGATTCCTTTGCCACTTGGCACCCGACCTGGTACTTCAAGTCTTTGTTGCAGGATGTCTTGTTCGACACTTGACCAACGCACGAGGCCTGGCCCAGCCAACGGCCGCGGAGTGCATGGGCTCTCCGGAAGAAACAAGAATAGCAATGATGAAACAAATATGGTCAATAAGCCCTCCACTGTGATGTAGATTAGCCTCCCATACAACGGCTGGCCGTCATTACCCGTACCTAAAAAGAGCCACTGCCAGCCCCGAATTCCTCTCAAGCCATCAAGCTTAAGGATCCCAGAGGCTAGTATAGGACTTATTGCGTTCCCGCCAAACATGCCGAAGAAGAAGATGGACATTCTTCTTGCCAGCTCGCGACGCTTATACCACAAAGATAATGTGTACATGGCCCCTGGAGTGTAGCCAGACTCTGCAACCCCAAGCATGAAACGACTAGCTAAGAAGCCGTCTCGGTTCCGTACAAAAGTCTGCATTGCCGCAACGAGCCCAAACACGAAGACTTGGCCTGACATCCACTTACGAGGGCCAAACTGTTTTGTCAGAGGTATGACCAATTAACAATCAAGGACGATACTTACACGCTGTAGTGCCATGTTGCATGGAATCTCAAAGACGACAACGGCAGCAAACATTAGTTGATTGCCCAAATTGATTGTCGCCTGATCAACCTTGATATCTTCAGCAAAGCCACCAGTCAAGGCGCTTGCCAGGTTCATGCGGTCGAGCTGGAACACGAGGAATCCCAGCACTAAGAGGAGGAGAACGGAAAAGTCGATTCTAGTCTTAAGTAAGTATTCTGACGTCAAATTCACCTTGGTAACTTCGGTGCTCACTTTCTTCTCACCTTGGCCTCGATCGTGGGATCCATGACCTGGTTGTCAAATGTGACGACGGGTGAGCTCGTTGGTGATGACTCGCCACCAGACGAGTCATAGATAGCACTCGTGTGGGCATCCTTTCGTGTAATTTGAAGCTCATGAGGCTCCGGACTTGCTTGACTCTGGTCTATCATGGTGCGTATCGGGTCGATGGCGCAACTGCGCGAAATAGCTGAAGAGAAGGTATCAATGGGAGAGCCACGGATACGAGATGCAAATTCAGCGCCAAGTTTTGGAGGCGCTCGCAAAATGCAACTGCATTCGAGGTATTCTCTGTTTCAATCTTTGATTAGTGTGTTGTGCGCTGAAAAGTCGTGGCTTGTATCATCAAGGTTCTCGTTCGGTAGGGCATGGGTATTCTCCCACGAGATTGTTATGTGGAGCCATTAGACTTGGCAGCCCGGACACTTTGAGGTTGACAACGCCAAGTCGAGGCGCATTTCGGGTGTGCAGTATCGCTCATTTGAGGAGTCTATTGTTGATTCTGCTGTCAAGCTGATTGAACTGAGGAAAAAGACGTCGTCTTGACGAACTGGCAGGTGCTGGAGGGGAGCGTTTGTGGTTGATAGAAGAATGGCAGTTTCATTTGCACACCAATTTAGTTTACCTACAGTCTCTTGCAATCAAGCAAATTTGGCCACGATTTCCGCTCGATGTCGTGGTTGCGTGCTTAGTCAAGACATTGCAATGCACTCTTTTGATACATGCTCGATCACCTCACGGATTAGGAAAAGACGAAGACTTTCTCAGATTCCAATTGGTTTAACAAAAATAAAATACAAGCATCTTTCATTCGCCGGGTAGCCGGGAAGGATTCAGTTCTAATCGGGGCTAAGCCAACATCTTGAACTTTACTGATGGTGAACCGCGGAGGTGGGTCACGTGATCGGATCTCTCAAACTGAGCTTTCTACCCAGACGTCTGACTTTTCTCTCTTAACAATACTTGTGCAAACAGTCCGTCTCATTTAATTTTCATCGGTATGAACTAGTTGACTTGAGACTCATGCCGGCCTGAGGAGATTATCAATGTGCGCTGCATCCCGTCAAGGGCCATCACAGTATCAAAGCACACATCAATACTACCTTGATAGACAGCGAATCAACTGCTCAAGTCTTGGGTGATATGACTCATACGTACACTTGCCTAGTTTATTTATGTCTCTGCATCGCAAGAAAGACTTGGACCCGATGCGTCGTGTGGTGTTGTCCTGCTTGTAGCAGGTATGGGATTGCTCCGGAGTAATTGTGGACAGACTGTGCATCACCATCAGAGGTAAAGGTGGATGCAATAACAAGGCTGGAACCATTCACAGTAGCAGGTGGCTGCAGGTTTCCAGGCAGGAGAGCTGTCGCCTGTGGCGTGACCGTATTTATGCTAATCGAGGCCTTGACCCGCCAACTCGAGCATCGCGGGGGATGCAACGCAACGCCGACACCAACGATGACACTTCCAAATTGTAGACTCAACTAGAAACGACGACACTTACGGACTATTGCCCGGCTCATCGCCAGCTGCCGCCACCGCCGGCGCCGCCACGGTTGGCCCTGGCCTCGGAGACCCTGATCCGTCTGCCGTCAAGCCTGGGAAGAGTGTTAGCATGCCATGGATGCCTCTATTGTATCGCGAAATGCTCACTCCTGGTCGTTGAATCGGTCGATGGCGGTGTTGGCCTCCTCGGGGGTGTCGAACTCGACGAAGCCGAAGCCACGGCTGCGGTTTGTCTCGCGGTCGATCATGACCGTCTTTGGATGGGAGCATTAGCGAGTGCGCTCACGTGCGGAGGCGTCAGAGACAAAGACAAAGACAAAGACATACGGCGCTCTTGACCTTTCCGGCCTCGGAAAAGGCCTCTCGGAGCGAGTCATCGGTGGTGTTCCACGAGAGGTTTCCGACGTAGAGTCTGGACATTTTGGCGGGTTTTTGTTTTGCGGGGTTGGTGATGGTGCGGGAGCAGAGTGTGGTGCAAGGTGGAAGAGCGTGACGACGACGCGCAAATTGTTTGCGGCTGAACCCCTCCATTTAAATATCTGGCCTCTGTGGCCTCTTGCCCTGCCCAGCTGAGACCTGTCCAATGATGCCGGGGCTTGCATCTCTGCTAGCGCGCCACTGCGGGGTTCAGTGTTGCGCCATCGAGATCAATGGCGCTACACAGACAAACATTCTCCCGCTCGCTGCCCTGGTGATGCGACGCGGCCCGACACATGAGCAGCAGTCGACGCGCCCAAAAGGTTGGATTCTGCATTGCAGCCGTTATGAGACTGTGGCCCATGTCAATTGGGAGTATCCAACGCTCACGCGCGACACCACGTGAGTCGACTCTGCGGCATTTAACTGTTGCCCGGTCCATTCCATTGCGCCCCATCAACTACCCTATTGGCCATGCCACGGCAGACATGCAAGAGGAATAGTATAGAACAAGAGCACAGGAACAACCCTACGCAATCCCGAGACCAGTCCGCAACTACCGGCCTTGGCTAGTCCAGTTGAAGATGCGATCTCCTTCGGCAGTTCTCGTGCATGAAAACCCAACCTATGCACAGCCCTTTAATGACGAAGTTTCTTACAGGGCTGAGCAAGAAACTAATCATCCAGAGATCCAGCTTTTGCCACAGAATACAAGACCTCAGATTGTAATGGGGGCGGTGAACAGGTTTGCAGACACCTCCACCCATGCAAATAATTCGTCCAACATCTCTATTGCAACCTCTAGCCAGGATAATTCCTTGATTGTATTTGTGTGTTCGCTGCCTGAACAGCAATAGAGTTAGGCCCCCATATGAGGACATCTTCGGCTTGCAGAGCTTGCCAAGTCCCAAAGTAGTACTCAGTCGACTTCTTCAGCTGTCAAGATAGGTTCAAGGCTACAGAGTATTTTCAAAGGGCATTAGTCATCGCGACACATATCAAGCAGGTCACCTATGAGTTATATATCCCAAGAAATTCTCAGTATATACATGGTTGTTGATATTTTCAAACTGGTCATATTGTTCTAGCCCACTATTGCCTGTTTCTCCTCCGCTTACCTTGACTTGTCATGTTGCAAGCTGTTGCCTTTACCTCTGTCTTCCTACGCCCGCCGATACAAGAGAGTGACATGCCAGTCAAATGCTTTTTTACACGTAAAGGGGTATCACTTAATGCTATGTATAGCCGCAACTTTATTTAAAACCCATTCTAGCTGCATCGCCGGAAGAGTCATCCTGCTTCCATCAACTTTATCGGAGACGCCACCTGACCTCCGGAACCGAGATAAGAAGATCTCGCAGGCCTTTCTTGGCAGCGCCGCTATGAAGTCTGCCATGACTCATCATTCCTTTTGTGATGACGGCGACTCTTATATACGTGGCCTGTGGTGATGATCTCTCAGAGTGTCAGATAGACAGTCTTGGCAGACCTCGAACTGCATCGGATCCCACCAGTTCACGTCGGGTGGCCATGGCCGCGGTCAGTTCCATCAATCAAAATCATGAGGACGATACAAATATGACTGTGCTGGCCAATGACTGGATAGCACGCGAGACAAACAATTGAAAATATCCGCCTCTCACGTCAGATCAACGCAAAGATAAGACTTTGTGGCAGTCGCAGACACGATTGCTGTCAGCAGGAAGGCTACCTAGATAATCCAGACGGGTTTATTGTCGAAATAAACCTATGAGGCGTTTAGCGGAGACTGGGTGTGCATCATGTCAAGCTCCATCAAACTATTGAGGCCATTCTCAACCCAGTAGCTAAAGTTGGCAGGTGCTCTTACCGGGTTTAAGATGCAGTTACCGAATTACGAACAATGGCCTTTTTTTTTTTCCTTTTCCAGAACTCTCCATTTGTAAAATGATTAGGCAAGGATTGACGTTGTAGTTATGCTCAAATATTGACAGCGTAAGGTGGGAGGCCGATAAGAGTTCGCGATGGTGGGAAATGTCCGTGCCTAGGTATAATTAAGGTGATATTGCTACCGCCGACGGTCCGACGCTTGGTTCGGACTGCCGGCCAATGATGGCTCTGCCTGAAAGCCTTCATCTCACCGACCAACATGTTGATTGGCCAACTCCAACCTTCAGGGGGAAATTTGAAGTTAGCGCTGATCTTGGCGCTGACCATCTTACGTAGCAAAGGATTGGGAATGCAAATATTTATTAGACCCCAGACCCCGCGAAATAAGGTGAGATTCTTTTTTGTGTTAGTTTTGTAGGCGTCAAACTAATCAGCTCACCATGGAACAGACTGAGAAACCCGAGGATGCTGCTCCCCCAGCTGGAGAAACATCCGGGGAGACATCCGAGCAAAGCGAAAAGCCCCAGCCTGTTAAGCCGACTTCGTCGCCACCGCTGTTATGTTTGGGATGTCCTCGCACCGGGACTGCCTCCCTGATGAAGGCCCTTCAGATCCTGGGATACCCCAACGTGCATCACGGATGGGATGCCTGCGAAACCTACGAACTCCAGTGGCAATGGGCCGTCTTTGACCGGGCCAACGACGCGACCTTTCCGAACCTCCCGACATACAGAGGTACGCCCTTCTCGCGGGCTGAGTGGGATGAGGTCTTTGGCAAGTACGACGCCGTATCCGACATCGCCGCCCATTATGCCGAATCTCTGATCCCTGCCTACCCCGACGCCAAGGTCATTCTCGTGGAGCGCGACATCGAGAATTGGTACAAGAGCATGGTCCCCATCGTCCAAGAGTCGACAAAGCCCAAATACCGCGCTTTTGTGACCAAGATGGCCGACATTACCGGTTACACCAGTGGCCCCGCGTGCTTCAGAATGCAGCAAGGCTGGACGAGATCCGAGTCCCCCAACGACACCGTCAAGAACCTCAAGACGGCATATGTCAGGCACTACAAGTACGTGCGCGAGGCGGTACCGAAAGAGCAGCTCCTCGACTTTAAGCTCGCCGACGGATGGGAACCGCTGTGTCGATTCCTGGGAAAGGAGGTCCCCGATGTGCCTTTTCCTCACGTCAATGACGCTGCAGAGTACAAAGCCAGGGGAAAGAGGCTTCGAAATAAAATCATCAAGAGGGCGGTGCGGAAAGTCTTTTTCCCGTGTTTCGGCTGATATGAAAGAGTTGCTGGTGTCGACAAACCATAGGGTTCCGTGGAACTGATCAAGCGATGTGATCAAGCGATGGTTTCTTTGAGAGATTTAGCGTACATTTATAATTAGATATACCGCCAATATTAGATGATATTTTGATATTTCAGCGGAGGTCAAAAGACGAGCGCGCTCCTTCGTGACTTCATGCCGTTTGTAAAACTGTCTACAACAATCACATGGAGGAGCAACACCACAACCCCAGTCAGAATCCATCCAAATCCAACTCGACGAATTTTGTCCCTTGTTCTAGCTTACAACTAAACTATAAATGCAGCAGACCGCAAAATGTTACTCTAACAATTGCGACATGACAAGGTCTAGGGTGGGATGCACAGCCCCATGTCGTCATGTGTGGCGGCCTCTCACATGACTCATGTTCTCAGCCCTACGTGCATTGACCAGGGGCACCAGCCACGGGCGAATCAAGACGCCTCAGTAACGCTCCCCAGAATGGGGCGTTGGCTATTAATAAAATACGGGCTGACGGCGTCGACAATACGAATAGGCGACAGGGCATTATTGGCCCAACAGAGCGTAGCCGGGGCTTCCATTTTCAGCTGACCCCCTAGATTCAAGATGCATCTTCCAGGCTGCCGCTTTTCGACGTCTATATAGCTACCATCTTGGGTCTGCGACTAGTGTACGACATCGTTTTTGTTGACTTTGAACTGTAACTTGAAATGATCCATGATCTGAAGCCATCGACACGTTGTCTCGCTCCCGATCACCATAATTCAATGGTATGTCAAAATGTTCTTCTTATCCAATGTTTTACATTGGGACATGGCCGTTGACATTAAGTCACAGGCCACGCCAGGAATGGAGTTTAGCTACGAAAGGGAGGCAGAGTATGAGAAGAATAAAGAGTATGTTTCTTTCTTTAAACGTCTTAGCCGCCATCCAGGTGCTCAAATCTTGCAGCATAAAAGCTGTTTACGACCTGAATCCTCAAACCAGAGACGACGGAACTCGTGCGGAGCTCCTCCAGAAACTGTACAGCTCGACATACTACCATGCGAAAAACCGACATCCCGAGCCAGTCGAAGGCACCTGCCAGTGGCTAATTGATCATCCAAACTTTCAGAACTGGAGGGATGACAAGGCATCGGGTCTTCTCTACGTCACAGGGGAGCCAGGGAGTGGGAAGTCAGTACTTTCGAGGTACTTGGCCGACCAAGTTTTGCGCAGTCTTTCCTCATGCTACTTTTTCTTCCAAGCGGATACCAAAGAACGAAATACGGCCGAAGCAGCTCTTCGCTGCATCTTGAGACAACTATTCGAGCAGAGACCGCAGCTGTTATCGATCGATATATCTCGGCAGTTCGAGGAAGACGGCGATAAAATACGATGTTCCGTTCGTCGTCTCTGGCGCATTCTGGTCTCAGCCGCGGAAAATAATAGGGCTGGTCCAGTCGTTTGCATCCTCGATGGCCTCGATGAATGCCAGCCAGAAGGACAACAGCAGCTTCTCACAACAATGAACAACTTTTTCGACCAAAGCAATACAGATGCGCGTCTTAAGGTGCTGATAACTACCCGAACTCTTGGACATGCCAAGTCAACAGCACGATTTTCAGTCTTGCATCTCGGTGGCGGAGACAATTCAGTCTATGAGAGCTTGACAAGAGACATTGATCTCGTCATTCGGCATCGGGTTACAGAACTGAAGAAGAGCACCAACCTAACTGAGGCAGAGGTGAAAGACTTAACGGAGAGAATGACACAAAACCCAAAGCGGACACATCTCTGGGTCTTCCTAATCTTTAAATATCTTGGAATGTGCGCCAACAAGTCTCCCGACAAGTTCAAAGAACAATACAAGCACCTCCCCACAACATTCAACGATACATACGACAAGATACTGTCTCGAAGTTCGGATCCCGCCAAGGCCAGGAAACTCTTGCACATCATCATCGCAGCGACGAGGCCTCTGACTCTGACCGAGATGGCTGTGGCTATCACTATCGAGGACAACAACTCATCCCAGAGCGAACTTGAGATTCAACTAAAAGACCACTTCCGGAACACACTGGAAGAGCTTTGTGGGCCCCTTGTTTGCGTCATCGACAACAAGGTCTACCTAACCCACCATACTGTCAGGGAATTCCTGGATTCGTCGGCTCAAATTAATTCCACCCACAATGATCTGCATATACGCTCGGATCTTATCCTCGGACGCATCTGCGCTCAGTACCTTTTTTTCACCGATGTCGTGGACCATTTCCAGAATCCCTACGCGAACATAGAAAGACTACGCATCAAGCCACTTGATTGTCTCTCCGAGAACTATCCGTTTCTCAGTTATGCGTGGGAGAATTGGGCAGTTCATCTAAGTCAAGTCGATGACGAAGATGACGCTTCGATACCTCACATGTTGCAGCTGTGCTCTCCCAACAGATTGTCAACTCTCGTGTGGCTCAGGCGGAAGTGGTGTGAGCGAGAATTGAAGCCTGAAGACCTAACACCACTCATCATTGCGTCGTATCTGGGGCTACCGGTAGTAGCTCGAAATCTGCTCAAGTCAACGACGATCGATCCGAATACAAGGGATGGCATCTTTGGACGTTCTGCCCTCTCTTGGGCTGCGGCAGGAGGCTTCGATACTGTCGTCAAAGCCTTCATTGATACACAGAAGGCCGCTAAGAGAAGAAGTTTTGTTGAACGCCTATTCGGAACCAGCAGCATCGATCTTGACTCGAAGAGTAAACCTCGCCAGAGAGGGATAGATGGTGGCCGTCCCAGGACTGCTTTGGGCTGGGCTGTGCGACTGGGCCATGAAAGCGTCGTGAAGCAACTCCTCGCCACAAATCGCGTCAAAGTCGACGACAAGATGCTGTGGGATGCCACTCGAGGCGGTCATGAAGGCGTGGTGAAGATGCTGCTCGAGACAGATCAAATCAAGATCGATGCCAAGGATTTCTTCAAGCGCACAGCGTTGTCTTGGGCAGTCCAATGCGGACATGAGGGGTTGACAAGATACCTGATAGCAACAGGAGAGATTTGCATCAATACTAGGGATTCGGCAGGTCGAACAGCGCTTACATATGCTGTACGATCAGGGGAAGACCAACTTGTGGAACAGCTACTTGCCACAGGCAAAGTTGATGTCGATGCGAAAGACAATATTTCACGGACCCCGCTGTCTTATGCGGCAGAGATGGGCCATGATTTGTGTGTCGGATTGTTGCTTGCAGCGGGTGATCCTGATGTCAATGCCCGCGGTGAACGAGGGGAGACGCCACTGTTCCACGCTGTCAGTCAAGGCAGAGTGAGAGTTGTGAGACTACTGCTTACAACAGGCAAGGTAGATATGGATACTGAGGATTACATGGGACGCACACCAATTGACATGGGCTTAATCCGCGGCCACGAGGAGTGTGTCGACTTGTTGGAGGAAGCAAAGGCAGTGCCGACCTATGTGGCCGTCACTGGCTCTCTGTAATATCTAATGTTTAGAATACCGACCTAATGATGATGATGTATCAATATGAATAATGAAACTTGGAAACTCCACCTGGGTAAATCATACCGGTTTGACAGCCGATTATTTGTTGGTTTTATCCGTTAATGGGTATGATTACTTACCATGATCGATTGATCGTGCCTCTGAACGCGTCTTGGCTCATATCTCTGACGAAACGCGTCCGTTGACCACTTTCTAGTCCCTAAACTTTTGATCAGCTGGTTTAAGCCCCTTGATATACAGAACTGAAGTAGCAAATGACGCGTCGACATCTCCAAGCATAAAGAGGCCTTGAATGGGACAAGCCGCAATCGAGCCACATGTTCATCAAGCTGACACACAAGATCTCGCCAATTACACGTCACGTTGGAATGCGACAGAGTGATTTTGCGTAGCCCTTGGAAATATGTTGGCAGGGGCTTACGCAATAGCTGCCGATTCGTCGGGATGTGGGTTTGCTGGGAGCAAGGTTGGTGGTATGACACGAGTGGATATCATTCGACGACGAGCGACAACTCTATTCCACAATGGAGGAATAGGATGCTAATTCTTTTTTGTGGATGGGTTTCTCGCGGCACTGGTTCGGGGTTAAATATTTGGGGAACTATATAAGTACTGCTCGCTCAATCCGTCTCAATATCACAACGTTTATGCACACATTTACTCTTATCTCAGCTTTCCACGACTCATCGATACATTTAAAAACACAGTAGCTGGCTTTATCATGCCCACAAAAATGAATACTATTTTCAAAGCAGGACTCATGGCTGGCGTTGCCCTCGCTCAGTCTACAGTTTCACCCCCCGGCGGCGGGTCTCCACCCTCAACCACCGTCAACAGCGGCAAGGGCCTTTACGGTCTCAGCGATGGACAAGTGGTCAATGGCGGAACCTACAAGTGCAGTGATAACGACACCAGCGTATTCGTCGCCAACAACACTGTCAGCGCCAGCCTGATTGACGTGACCGTCATCAAATCGGGCAATACCTCTTCGGATGACGCCAGCAGCTTCTACGGCCTCAATGCGGCGATTCTCGCGGTTGGAAATGCTGTGCTGAACATTACGGGCGGCTCAGTCCAAGATGTTGGTCAAGGATCCGACGGCGTCTTTGCTTATGGCAACTCCACTATTTACATCAGCGGTACCAAGATTAACGTCGAGGGCGGTAACTCGGGTGGTATTGAAGTTGCCGGTGGAGGCACCATGTACGCCTCAGACTTGACCATCGACTCGAACAACAAAGCCGCCATCCGAAGCGACCGTGGTGGTGGCAAGTTGGTCGTCGAAGGCGGCGTGTATCGCACTTCGGGTCCGCAAGGTGCACCCGCTGTTTACTCTACGGCCAATCTTACCGTTAGCGATGCTGTCCTGACGGCCGCCGGATCTCAAGCACTCGTTATCGAGGGCCTCAACGAGCTGACCATCAACAACTGCACAGTTTCAGGAAACATGGGCACGCACGGAACCCAGGAGCTGCACAACGTTATGCTGTACCAGAGCATGTCCGGAGATGCCGAGGAGGGACTGGCCGAGTTTACGATGAACGGTGGTACCATGGAGTCGCTGAGCGGTTGCATGTTTTGGGTCACCAACACCGACGCCTCGGTAACTCTCAGCGGTGCTGAGCTGACCTTGAGTGGCGATAGCAACTACCTCTTCAACGTTTCCGGAAACGACGCCTCTAACGGCTGGGGAAGCGTTGGATCAAATGGCGGCAATGCTTCTCTGAATCTGTCTGGCCAGACAGTTGTGGGCGACATTTACGCCGACTCCATCTCTAGCCTGGATATCTATATCGCTGACAGCTCAGACCTTACTGCCGCCATCAACCCCGACGGTACCACAGCAGCCGGCCTTGCTGTTACTATTGACACCACTAGCACCTGGACCCTTAGTGCTGATAGCTACATCACTTCTTTCACTGGCAGTCTGGACAATGTCGAGCAGGGCTCGTACACACTCTACGTCAACGGCACTGCAGCCTCCGCCTAAAGCCGATATTTCCCTGTCCGAGCTCAATGTGATGTTTCCAGGTTGCGTCTGTCTGAGATACCCATTTGAGGCATTTGCCTAGGCTGGGGTGTTTGTAGACGACTGGGACTTGCAGTTAGATTAGTCAATGTATATATTGAAGAGACCCTGTATTATTCTCATCAAATTATGGCATACTGTTATCTGGTCCAACTAACTAACTGTAATCGTATACCTATCCTCTCCATCCCAGTCTTTCCAAAACTTCTGGTCAATTCTCGAGTTCTTCCAAATCCCCTCCCTCAGCTGTCTTAAACCCTTGAACTTCAACTGCGCCAAGTCCCTGCCCATTTTACCTCTGGCAATCTCGAAATAACCAACCCTTACAAACAATCCCCGTTCATTAGTAACCTCCATATGGCCTCTGGGAGACTCTTTCCATGCGGGTGCTAGCAAAAGCCCACAGTCAACTGGCACCCTCTGCGCCCACGGATAGCGTAGGTCTGCTTCAGCCACCTTGAGTGCAAAGATGCGAGAATCCTGGGGCACCTCTTGGTCAAACTTCATCTCGCAGGGATAGTCGGCCTTCAAGCCCTTGCCTGGAAACACAACCCGAGGTTTCCAGTTCAGTAGCTTCCATTTGCAGTTCTTTTTCTCGTGCCTCCTTATAACCTCACGCCAGTAACTACTGTGCAAGGGACCTAGGTTGTACCGCGTGACCGACCGAACGCGAACTTCTGCGAGGACCTCGAAGCACGAGCGCCGTTGAGGGCAGTGCATCGAATGTCTTGGAAGAGCCAAAGGCCGCATTGTGGGTTAAATGGCTGGGTGAGGTTAATATGTCGACAATGTCGATTGTGATTTGAGGTTCAGTCTGGGCTCGAAACAGAAAGTTAAACTCGACTCGGGAATGGGTAGAAGCCCATGACCAGCTGGGTGCGTGTGGAATCCTGGCTTGTTTCGTCGTTTTGTAGCTGTACCACAGCAAGAACAGTGGAAGACTCGGTTGCCGCCATAATCCTGTTAGGTATTGCTCCTTGGGTATGATGGCAGCCATCTGCTCCGCAACTCCGTCGATGGCCACTAGCTTATCGCTCTCCTTGGAGAGGCCACCGATGCTATACTGAGCGATAATCGAGGCCCAAGTATAGACGAACTTTTCAGAAATCTCTGCGTCCAAAGATCCATCGACTCCTTTATCGCTCGTCAGAAGAGCCGTATACACATGCTTGAAACGGCCATCCTCGACAGTCTGCACTCCTTGAGGCAACCTTTCCCCAAGATCATATCTCTTGTATCGATACTTCAGATCCCAGGGCCCACCTTCGGGGTAGAGCTCTGAAGCATACAACTCACCACACTCCCAGTACAGCATGTTGTGTGTGAAGAAGACGGTTCCACGAGATAATAGACGCTCCTGAAAAGCCCAAGCGCGCCTCAATAGCGGGGATTTGGCGACAGCTTTTAGCCAGGGGTCTTCAGGCACGACTTTGAACGAACCTTTGAGACCAACTGCAGACCATGTAAGATCCATTTGAGTGCCATTGATTGCGGCTGGATTGCGTTTGCGGAAGAGCCCACCTTCGGCATCTGGCGATGCAGCGGCAGCCAGTGTGATGTCCGAGTATGAGTACACCTTGGCCATTGTCACAGCCTCCTGGGTCCAATCATTGATCGAATCTTGCACAATGCAGAGCGAATCTACCCAGAGATACTGGAGGCCAAGGCGCCATGTGGTGACTATGGCGTCGCGGAACGTTGTTGGAAGGTCCTGAATAGGAACTCCCGCCGTCGTTAGGTTTCGAAAGTTGGACTGGGTGAGTTTTATGAAAGAAGGGTTTGGGCCCCAGCAGTAGCTGAGAGCCGCGTAGTTGACTTCGGCGGCGCCGTAATCAATATTGGCGGTTTCTTTTACAAGTATGTCTTTCGGTGTTCCATCTTCTGCAGCAATAATTTTGACAAGACGAGTTGGAAGCTAGTCGTAGTCCTGTGCCTTTCGAGCGTGCAGCTTGTTGCATGATTCGTGGTTTTGCGAGCAGTTCTTGACCCAGTATGACAGACGCTCAAAGCTGGCATCGCTGCTTGTGCTTTTCGATGCGTGGTCGATAGGCTTATGGCACTGCATTCGAGGATCTAGAGATGTCAATGGTCATAACTACAAACAATTTCGACGCTACCACACTCACCAGAAGCCTCAAAGAGCCGAAAAGCAGGACCGCGTCTCCCTCTAGCATGGTCTCTGTGCCTCTGTAGCCTGAGCTCAGCCGATATATGGCCCTCATAGCTGTACCCAGAGTAGTTCCAAGAACATAGCAATGGCTCGTTGGCGAATCCGTGACGGGGCGCTTGGACGTCGTGATTGGCGAACGAGCCAGACCTAGGTTTGTCCAAGGCCAGTTCTTCGGCAGCAAATCCAATAGTAAAGGCGCAGAACTCGCAGTCAGTTACGAGATCTGCAATGTCAACAAGGTCATGCGGCTTGCCTGACCGAGCCTTGAACGCGTCCCATGGCCGTTCATGGAACGGAATGAAGCCGCACCCCCAGCTGTACGGCTTCCAAACACTTGAAGAAGTAAACGCTTCTTGGC
Organism: Fusarium decemcellulare; assembly: GCA_013266205.1. Taxonomy (NCBI): domain Eukaryota; kingdom Fungi; phylum Ascomycota; class Sordariomycetes; order Hypocreales; family Nectriaceae; genus Fusarium; species Fusarium decemcellulare. The sequence goes on from JAAGWO010000228.1 coordinate 28,388, forward strand.
AAGCCCGACAGTGTTTGGAGGATGACTCCGCCATTGCACGCTGAGTCCTGGGCTCGATTTGAATGGTTTGTTCTTATGAATTCCTGTAGGCAGCAGGGGGAGATTGCGATTCCTAGGAATGGAGTGGGGTCTGTATCCCTGCTTCGGCTAATGACTGTCGATGCGCGCTCTGAGATACTCTTGGGCTGACAAGATAGAGGGGTGAAGCTGAAGGGAATATGCCCTGAGCCATATCTCGACCAAGCGGAAAATCAGGTAAATAGTGGTCTATACCTAATTTGCCAGTTTGACTTATGTTTCAGATAAACATGAAAGTGCAATCTTCAACGCCCAGTGCGATGGATGTTTTCATGATCCCTGTCATCTTCGATCCGTTGCTGTGGTGCGAATGGTTTTGGGGGCATCACGGTGCAAGGTTGATTGTTCGCAGATCGCTGGCTTAATTCTAGTACCTATGAGAGCTATTTTGATACAACTTGAATCGCGTGGGTAGCCTGGGCGTGAGTAGCCATAGTTGTGCTTGGGGGTTCGCCGATAGACCTTTAGACCAGTTCGCCGATCAAGCCAAGCTTGGCCGATAAGAATTCATTGGCCAACAAGACTCGGTTGGCCGATGCCAACTGGAGTTAGCCGAGCTGCATATCAAAAGCGTTCGACGAATCTCCAAATTTGGGCAACCGTTCTCTGGCGTTTCATCAATTTACCGAAGAGTAGCTTTCTCTAGTGTACCCAAGTCCTCATCTTCTTCGGCATCTCATTCATCAGCCTTCCTCTCAGCACTATGAATCCACCCAACTCGCCTATGACGACTCGCCACACGGCACGCGCATGGGTTATCAACAGTTACTCGGGTTATAAGGGGCTACAGCTCGTATCTTTTCCTATTGAAGAACCTGGCCCCGGAGAAGTTCGCCTCCGTATTGAAGCATTCGCACTCAACTGGGGCGATATGGATCTCATGAACAACGATTATTCATTCAGCTTCCGTGATTTCCCCGCCTGTGTCGGTATCGAAGCAGCTGGCATTGTCGAGGCTGTTGGCGAGGGCGTCGAGGGTGTCATAATCGGAAGCCGTTACTGCACGTTGCCACACTTCTACTATGACCGGGGCACGAGCCGCGAGTCACTCATCTTTGATGCACGGTACATCACGCCAGCCCCTGAGGGCCTGTCAGCTGTCGAGAGTGCGTCTATCTGGATGCAATACTTGACTGCATATTTTCCACTGGCACAAGTATCAAAGGTTGGCCCAGGGAGCCATGTCTTAGCTACGGCTGCAACATCAACGGCTGGGTCGGCAGCTCTCGAGATTGGTCGCATTCTGGGGGCGACAATGATCGGCACAACTCGTTTTGCCTCCAATATTGAGTACTTGAAGGAAAAGGGAGCAGCACATGTTATTGTGACTGATGGTAGCGGAGCGCCGATCGCCGACCAGTTGTTGGAAATCACCCAGGGCAAAGGCGTCGATGCCGCATTCGACCCCATAGGCGCGGGATTGATGGACAAGTACAGTCCTGCCTTGGCAAAAGACTCCCGGATATATTTCTACGGCACACTTGACACAAAATGTCCAGACTTGCCTCTGTTAGACATGTTTCAGAAGAACGTGACGTTTCAACCTTACTCTGTCTTCAACTATGTCGAAAACCCGGCAATGAAGGAGCACGGCGTGGCTTTTGTCAACAGGAACTTGGCAGAGGAGATGATCAAGCCTTGCATCGACCGTGTGTTTCCGATGGAGCAGTACAAAGAGGCTTGGAACTATCTTGGTGGAGTTCGTTCATCTCACGGCAAGGTAGTTATTGATGTTCGTAGATAAGAGCCAAGGGAGGTCTTAAAGAGCGGTTGTTGCACCTTAGTATATGAAGCTTTTACCTAAGGGTAGCATTATTACACCAGAAACTCAATTTAGTTGGTTTGTATGCGAGTTGGACCTAGTAACGGAAGATACTAGCTACGGGAAGCCGCTTTATGTTCCCTAGGAATGAATGGTGCCTGTGATCACTTACCCCATTGGCCCTCAAAGTATGTTTGCGCCGTCGTGTATCAGCGGTTGCTGTGGCTGTGGAACTAGCGTTGCGAGTATTGCGGGCATTTTTGAACGACGTCGCACATTCCAGTCACTGTTCAGTATTCTAGGACTTTTGTGATCATCAAATCATAGGGTGGTACAATCTTATGGCTGTGCTGACTCAGTTGTAGCATAGGGTCACCCGACTCTCTACCTTGAAACAATGGCCGATGAGCGATCTCTCACATGGTGCTCCGTCTTACGGTTGCATACACCATTGGTTGTACTTACGCTGGGCACTCGTAATTGGTGTCACATAAACTTGGCTGCTGGGTGTGCCATGTCTACCATTACGGACGGTGGTCGCCCCCCTAACCAGCGACTGTGAAGATGACTGCATCTGCGGGGAAGAGCTGTGTCAGACCCCGCTGACCGATGTTTGAGAAAAAGGGCATATGATGCGAAGAGATTGCAGGATGGCTTTTCAGACGATACATGCGTTGGTCTAGAACGTGTCTGAGTGAGGAAATACGCTGCGGCTATGTTCAATGTTTCACTTTACCCCGCCCTGAATTCAAGACATGTTTTTTTGGCAGGCACGCCTCATCAAGAAATGAGAGTTCTGTGGCTGGCTGAAGGCGTCCGTGTTTCCCCTGTTGGCCAGCTAGGGCTGAAAAAAATGTGACGGTCAGCACGACTGCATATACCTCCGGGTGCCGTTGGGGGGTTATCACGATCTCCATTCCAGCTTGTCGTATGGCGAGCATCGCCTCCTTTCTATATATTGAGCTGCCATCCGCTTGCGAAAAAGCTCCAAGACCTTGAAGGGTTGCTTTTACAGCGTGTCTGTTGACTTGACCCTCGAAAGAAACAACAACAAATCCTGGCATTTCACTTCATCTCACTACTTCGCCATGGTCGTATCCAAAGCATGGGATCTTTCGGTGGCTGATCGTGTCAACTACATGGTCAAAAAGCTCGACGACGCCCCTGATTTCCGCAAAAAGAATGTTCCCGGCCTGAGGGATCTTCTTGCCGAGTATGCCTCTCCCGATGTCTTGGTCGACCGCGTTGAATTCCATCGACGCATGCTTCGTGTCTTTAAGGATTCCAAGACGGACGGTACTTACTCTGAGACGCTGAAGAATTATGATGACGATGAGCGGCGACAGATTGAGGAGTTCGTGGTAGGAGGCAAGCCAGAGACTCTTTGTCATGGCTTTTCGCTTAAGCCGAGTCTGGGCTGTCGTGACGAGCTGTCGCGGCTGCGTGATGAGGCACGATCCATTTTCCACGTCACCGCGGCTGGCTTCAAAAACCTTAGGGATGCGGTAGAAGAATTAACTCATCAGCAGAGTGCTTTGCTCCAAAACCTAGTCCAGAAGCTGAGTACCTTGCCTGACAAGCACAAGGACGACGCCACCATCCAGGTACGGTTGTATTCACGTATCCAAGTATCACCACTGACTAGCTTGTATCTAGGTATTCGAGAATGCGCCGTTCCAGAACTGGGGACTCAACGTCGAAAACACCCCGCGCATTACTTGTGTCCCTAAATCGACTTGGGCAATCCAAGCCATTGTCATGTTTGCCAATGAGCAAAACATGAGCGTTCGATGCTCAGGATATCGTACGTATTCCTACAAACTCGAGCCTGGAAGCAGCTAACATGGTGACTGTAGGGCACTCCTGGTCCCCGATTTTTGGCAGGAATGGACAGATCTTGATCTCGCTGATAAACCTCAACACCGCCACGAAGCTCCCCAACTTTGCTGCTCTACCTTTTGCAGAATCACCACCTACTGAGCTGGAAACTATTGACATCGTCGACGGAAAGCCACGCACCCCCGGCAACACGCTCGTCCGTATCGGCTGTGCGACCACCAACGAGAGATTGCGACGTTGGTGTGTTAAGCAGAACAAGGTGACTATACCTCTCAACATCATCATGGTTGAGATCACGCAGGGCGGCAGCAATGGCCCCATCTGCCACGGTGCAGGACGACGCCACAAAACACTCAGTGATCTTGTCCGCAAGATTGAGTATGTCGATGCCAACGGCCAGTTGCGCGTCGTCGACAAGGCGGAACATTTGCGCGCCGCGAGTGGCTGCTTCGGCCTGATGGGTGTCGTCACACACATTACTCTCGAGTTTGAACCCATGACCTACGCTCAACTTGCTCCTCTGAAGATCCCCGTCATCCAGGCCGTGCCCCCACCACCGGGCATGGACGAGAAGCGTATTCCTCCCTCGTTGCTCAAGGACTGGAAAAACTTGACTCCTACTGAGAAGGAGAAGTGTCAGAAGGACTTTGAACAGCGTGCGACTAACGACTACTACTCAGAGTGGTTCTGGTTCCCGTACGCTGACAACGCCTGGGTCAATACCTGGAACAACACCAAGGATGCCAACGGGGTGGAGGATTTCCCGACCGATAAGCAGATCTTCCTCTCTTTTATTCAAACCTTCTTGATGAATGTTTTGCAAAACGCACCGCTTCTTCGCTGGCTCATCGACGAACTCGACTTATCCGAGGCTGCAGTCACCCTCATCTCGGCTGCTGCCATGAAGGCACTTCCGGAGTCGCCGGTCAAAACGTACCTACCAGACGCCCTGCACTTCCAGCGTGCCATCCAGAATGTCCGGGTTCGCGACCTGGAGGTCGAGATGCCTCTCGTTGCCAAAGCAGGCGCCCCGCCCGGGACGATTGACTACGCTCCTGTTCAGCAGGCCTGGTGGGATGCCATCCTCCTCACCTACGCAAACACTGAAGATTGCCCCATGCGCATGCCACTTGAGATGCGCATCATGGGCGGCAGTGAAGTCATCATGGCGCCGCAGCGTGGGAACTCTCTTGGCACGTGCGCCATCGAGGTGCTTACGCTGAAGAGCGCTGCTGTCGCGGGAACATGGCAGCCTTTTGCACAGTCGGTCCTGGACAAGTGGATGGCGGTTAAAGATCCATCCACTGGTAAGAGGTTGAGGACACGACCACACTGGGCAAAGGAGTGGTACAATTTTAATGTTGAGGGCAAGAAGTGGGTTGAACACCTGAAGGCTGTCGACTACAAGGACGAGAGGCAGGAGTTTCTACAGGTTCTTTCGGACATCGGAAAGGACCACGGCTGGACCTTGCAGGATTTGAAGAACAGGTTTTCCAACGACTTGTTTGACAACTTCTTCTTTGACGGAGTGGTAGGCAAGCAAGATGCTTCTAGTGGAGCTAACGGGAAGCATTGATGTCGACTCATTAGGATGAGATGCCGGCAATCAGACGAGTAATTGACATGTAGAACTATTCATCCCTATAAATGCAAAGGCGGCAAGTAAACGAGCCACTGAACCCTGGCGACAGCACGTGTTGGGCGGGAGAGTTGGGAGGCCAGTGCTTACTGTCATTGGTTCTGCTGCCACACCTCAGCCAACAGGGAATAGACTGCCGCACCAACATGAAAAATGAAGCAATTTTATCTGCGATCCAATCCGCAAAAAGAGATTATTTTAAAGGGCAAAAAACATACAACAGCGGGGATTCGCTGGTCGTCACCGACCCAACTACTAATCCGCCCCTCACCGGCTTATCTATGGGAGAGCGGACGGGATCCCGAGTTCTCCGGTGGGTATGGTCGTATG
>JAAGWO010000229.1:0-72709 GCA_013266205.1 Fusarium decemcellulare
TGACATTGTACTTGTCGGCCACTTTCTTCCAGTACTCGAGGATCTCCGGGGCGCCTGCATAGAAGTGGTTCCAGTCCGTCCAGGATTCGAAACTCAACTGGTATGCATGAGACGGAATGTCACAAGCGCAGCCAGGGTACCTGGTCACGAGTCAGAGACGCCACCGTGAGTCTCCAGAAGTGAAAATACCTGTTTTCAAACCAAGTCCCTCCTATTTCCGGGTTCTTGTCGTAGATGACAAGGTCCAGCGAGGGCACGGCCTTGCGGAAGAGAATGGCCGCTAGAATACCTGATACCCCTGCGCCGATGTAGATCACCTTGAGCGGTCTCGGGGCATCGATTGCTCGGCCCGAGATGAGCTTGGTTGCCGGTTGGTTGGACAAAGCCATTTCTGTCCAGATATTGGCGTTTTGAGTCGGCAAAGGTTCTTGTTCAAATTTCATCTCTCTGTCAGTGATGAGGGAAACTTGATTGATGCTCTAAAGCTTCTTTTATCTCCATAAGGAGGGTTCCTTTTTACTCTGTACGTCGCTCTGTTGCAGTGTCCTTTGACAAGTCGGAAAATCAATCCGACTTCACACTTTCTTCGACATTACCGTAACAAATCGAGGTTTGGTCACGAGGCAAACGCAATATCGGCTGGCAATTCCGATAGTTGGTCCTTGATAGGAAGTTCTCGCGGGGAAGGCGAGTCTTGGCCGTAGGATGACTGAATCAAGATGATCATGTGTCACCCCCCACAGAGTTCTTATCTTCCCTGACTCTGTCGGACAACTATCTTGAGCCCATGATTGCCCAGTGGAGCCCAAGAGGCGTTGCGGGAACCAGATAGCGGTTGCACTAGCGCGATGGCTTTGCATGGTTATCAATAGTCTAGGGTCTCCCCGCACCAGAGTCGGATATGTTGGCCTTCCGATTCGTCGAGAGTTAGTTGCCAGACAGTTTTACCCAGATAGAGAGACTCGGCCCGAGAGATATAGCCGACTTTACGACCCCAAGCTATGACGCTCATTCGACCCTCTTCACTGTGACCGCCCCTTGTCAACTGCCGTATTACACGCGCCGAAAAACCACTGTTCGAATGCCGCAAGAAAGGGTTAATACTGGTCGTCGTAAAAGGGTGTCCAACGCCTGTCAACGATGTCGCCATCATAAAATCAAATGTTCGGGGACTCAACCATGCACAGCTTGTACTCATCGAGGCTGCAGATGCAACTTTGTATCTGAAGACAGAAACATCCTCGTCTCTGAGAGGTGAGAAACACCCTTCTCTTTGGCAACATTGTTATTAAAGAATGTTTCCATAGATCCCTCGTCAATCTCCGCAAGAGGCTTGAAACTTTTGAGAGAAACAAGCTGATGCCTGCTGCCCGGAATGAGGTCGGATCAAACACCTCTGCCATAATCCAAGCCAACCCAGTCCTACGTCCCCGACCCACCGACACTCAAGAGTCTTCATTGCGACGTGTCAACGATAATTCATCGTTACAGCCTTCGCCTGTACAAGATGTCGGGACTACAAGAGAAGCCACCTCACCCCAAGACAACGAGAGCCCTGATGACGCCACATTCTCCAACCATCTTGTGCCTGAACAACCTACATTCATATCCGATTATGCAGGGAGGCTGAGATACTTGGGACATTCCTCGACATGGTCCTTCAGCTGCCAAGTTCTTCAAATGGCATCCCAGAGTTCCGGGCTTGCTGCCTCTCCTTCTGCCTCGATGCATGTAGATGGCGAGATATACGGCGTCACACCCGAAAGACAAATAAGTCTGAGCTCCGCCGACATAGCGGATCTGCCCTCGCTAGAGCTTTCCCTTTACTACCTCCAAAGCACAAAATTCAGAACGCACCCATTCTATCATCTATTTGAAGAGACACAGTTTATCCAGGATCTTCACGCTTTTTACCGAAGCCCCTCAGAATTTGCCAGAGATCATAGCCTTTGGTATGTACACTACCTAGTTATTATGGCATTTGGCAAGTCATTCGTGAGCCAACAAGCCAGCATCGGGCCGGCGGGCTCAGATCTCTTCTCCCGCGCCCTGAGCTTGTTACCGGATGCAACCTGTCTTTCCCGTGACCCTGTCAAGTCAACGGAGATTCTCTGCTGCCTTGCTTTGTATCTCCATTGTGTCGACCACCGTGTCGCAGCCCATTCATATGTAAGTAATCATTGGAAAAGTGGAATCTGTCTCTAACTTTCCACGTAGATCGGCCAGGCTGTCAGGATGGCGCAGTCCCATGGCCTTCATACAGATATGCAACCTGCTGACGTAGGCGACCGGTTGGCACAGCATTGTCGTCTTCTGTGGTGGACTATATACGGTCTCGAACGAAAGCTTACTTCTTTGATGGGTGTTCCAAACACCATCCTCGACGACGACATTACCACCCAAGCTCCTCAAGTTATTGGCAACGGCTGTCACACCGCTGCGTTGTCCATTCATGTCAAGATTTCGCGGCTTTTGGGCTCCATTGCTACCAGTAAGCTATATAACATACCTATGCAATCGCAGAACTAACTCCTCATCAGCCGTATATGGATCCAAGGAGAAACTCAAAGATACCTTCTTGTCAACCATCCGCAAGGTTCTCAAGGGTATCTCCGATTTAACTGAAGGATTGACTTCGTTCTCTTCCCAATGCTTTGGAGAGATATCCCGAGTTTCTGCACATCTCAACTTGGAATATCATCAGGTTGGTTTGCTCTTCATCGGCACAGCAAATCCACCCGCTGATCTTGTCCTAGTGTATTATGCTTACAATTAGGCCGGTATTGTTCCACCTTTTCAAGCAAAAGATTGAATCCCTCCATGTGTCGGGAGAGTTCGCCATTCTACCTTCAATCAAAGAGCTCATCCAAGTACTTACTGATTCGGCGGTGCAAATCGCAAACATCCTATCGCAACTGAAGAAACACGATCTTCTTGGTGAGCCAAACAATATCAAGATACTTTTCTCCGCTAACTTTCACTGGATATCCTTCTGCCTTTTGATCTCGAGAGCGCCTACTCTGCTGCCTTTGTCTTCATAATTTCTTCACATGTTGAAGCGAAGCATGCGCTACACGAGGTATCGCTTGCTGCCTTGATCGAAGTCTTTGATGCCATGATATTAGCAGGCAATCTCTTGGCGAATTCGCGAAAGTCCGAGGTCGAAGAATTAGCGTGTTCGCTCAGAGACCAACTTGACAGGGTTGGCGAGGACCATGACAGCGTGATGGAACCACCGCTTGTGAACCAGGTCCCAGATTCTTCTCTAGATGGTAATTTTGGTCTACCAAGCCCCAGCACAACTTTCTTCGACGGATGGAACCCCGACGACGTCGGTCCCGCTTCAAGAATAGGGGAGTTGGCCGAGTCTCTTACGTTGGAGGAACTGAGCGACTTGTGGACACAATGATCTTAAGAAAGCAGGCTAAATAACGTCAAAACTCACTTTTGGAGCTAGCATCAGACTGAGACTAGGTTCGATTGTAAATCGGCAATAGCATCAAATTCAATGATTTGCCTTCAGGCTAGGCTTCTTGACTACGTTAATCAATGGCTTCTCTGTATCCAACCGTTCAAGATTTGTCACAAGTATTTCCAATACCCTTCCCCAGTACGCTGTTGAGTGCCAGCTGTTATGAGGCGTTATAAACAGATTTGGGGCATCCCAGAGAGCGTGATCCGATGGTAGTGGCTCTGGATTGGTGACATCGAGTGCAGCTCCTCGTATCTGACCATTATGAAGTGCCTTTATCAGAGCTTCGGTGTCGACATGCTTTCCTCGTCCAACATTTGACAGAAAGGATTTGTTCTTGCTCAGAATCTCAAATTGGGCGTGAGAGATGATGCCACTGGTTTCTTCCGCCAAAGGCAAACACACAACCAGAATGTCGAGGTTTTGGTCGAGGAAAGCGTCGACGTCTGTTCTCTTCGAACCATGAAACCACTTGGCGGGGATCAAGCCGTCCGGGTCTCCTGTCCCCGGAACACAATAGCTCGTGTCTTTCCGGGATTCTAGCGTGGGGCGTTCTGTCCTGGTGAATGCATAGATCTCCATGCCCATGGCGCTGGCAACACGCGCACACTGGCGGCCGATGCATCCATAACCCAGAATTCCTCTTGGTTGTAGTCAGTGAGAGTTAGACTTCTTCCAGAGCGTGAAACATACATGCGTCGGCCAGCAGAGTCCGTACTCTTGTGCTCGAACTGAGCCTTCCATTGCCGAGCTCTCATGTTTTGGGCATGCTCCAAGAACTGTCTTTGGCTCATTATCCAGGTCCCAATGACCCATTCGGCAATCTGAGGTCTTGCGAAACCACTATCAGCTACATACACTTGAAAGCAATGGTTGGTGGCTTACGGATGTGCGCCATTGGCAGTGCAAAACACCACCTTGGGATCTTCAAAGGTTGGGTGGCCAAGCCATAGGTCATATCCAGCCGACGTCACTTGCACAAACCGGATGCTCTTGGCAAGCGACAGTGAAGGTGGGTGATAGGTAGAAAGCATTGTGACGCCTTCCCATTCCTTGGGAGAGATGTCAATTGGAGTGAGAAGACGCCCATCTCTCAAGGCTTTGACCCAACGAACTTGAATGTGTGGTAATTTGCTGCGAAGGCCGTTTATCCACTCTGTATCCGGTTCAAGTGGTATAAACACAAGAAGGATATCTTTTCTGAACCCGTTCATGGTCACTGATCTCAACTTCAACTTGACAGCCAGACAGGTGGACAGATGACTAGATCTTGTCGCTGACTGGGATGAGAAGGGTATCAAAGAGGCAGTATAAAAACGAAAAAGAACGTCTTTTACGTTGAAATATATTTATCAGCAATACGTTGGCCCCATGTACAAGTGCATTAGCGTAGATGGTTATCGGCCGCATTCGGAAGATGTACTTGGGCGCGCCCTGTGAGCGGGAACTTGGCGCCGTCCCACAGCTCATGTATTCATAGGCGCACCCTTTCTTGCGCAGGGTATTCTTGACTTGATCATTTCCAATTCCTAATTGTTTTACTTTTGATTCCAGTATAATTCATCCATAAAATGGACAAGACATGCAATCCTTTCACGCCCACCCAAATTGCACATTACTTCGATCGAATCCACCTCTCCGTGTCAGCACGCAAGTTCCAGATATCTTCCTTATCAGGTCACCAGCAGCTCGAATACCTCGCTCTTCTCCAAAAACATCATCTTATTGCAATTCCTTTCGAAAATTTAGCATTACACTACTCTTGGCACCGTGTCGTTAACCTTGACCTGGAACACCTCTTCGACAAGATAATATGCCAACCAGGACGAGGCGGCTACTGTATGGAGAACAACTCCCTGTTTCATAACCTTCTCGTCTCTTTGGGTTTCAGCTGCTACATGGTCGGCTCAAGGATCTATCACCCTCAAAGTGCGCGTTACGGCGGGTTCTCTCATTGCCTCAACATTGTGCGTATTGGCGAAACCTCATATGCCGTCGATGTCGGTTATGGGGCAAATGGACCTATCTCACCGGTAAAAATGAGCCATGGAGATATTCAGAGCCATGTCGGCCGCTCATGCATTCGACTCCGCCATGACTTCCTCCCCCAGGCACTCAACAAAGACGCAAAACATTGGATCTACGAGCACCAAGTGGATGAATCCGCTGCTTGGGTACCTTTGAATTGCTTCCCAGACTCGGAGTTTTTCCCTGAAGATATTACAGCTATCAATTTGTCGCCATCCAAGAGCCCAACCAGCTTCTTTCTGAAGAAAGTGGTTTGCGTCAGGTTTACGCAAACAAAAGAGGCCATGGTACTGGAGGAGCTCCAGAGGGGGATCGAGGGTCTTGATCAGCGAGGGGATATTGACGGCGTATTAATTCTCAATCACAACTGGCTGAAGTGGCGACGAAATGGTGCGAATGTTTTCGAAAAAGAGCTTCGAAATGAAGCTGAGAGGCTGGATGCGCTGGAAAGGTTCTTTGGTATTAGCCTATCGGAACTAGACAAGCGCGCCATCAAGGGCACTGTTGCTGAGATTTCAGACAAGGCAGCTTTTCCATCTGCAAAGTTTCCAGGCTCTTTGGCATTTGCTTGATCGGTTCCTTTATCTGATAGGTCTTTGATCTAGCCCAGTTTCAGTCATACCAGCTGAGGACAAACGTGGGTGACAGAGGTGCTGAATAATATTAAACGCAACTTAATCTGGCAAACAACGGGATCATGTACCAATCTAGTAGATCGGCCTGGCGATTTAGGTGACATCGTGAAGATGATGTGAGGCATGAGGCCGACTGCGGATGCTGACTCCGTCTAGACCGAGTCTAGCCCCGTCAACAGGGCGCAACGACATCGACATCCGGAAAACGGGGCTGTTGTGAGCCAATCAGCGCTCTTCACCTGACGACCTCTTTCGACAACACTTTGCGCCTGAAATGTCCTTGTCGAGAGGCTTTCGCCCAGTTCATCATTACAGGCGAGACAACTAGTCAAACGCTGCAGATGCATGTAGGTGCTCAACTTGGGGTCCTCTTGTCAATGTCTTGTCGTTGAATACGAATCGCTCGCCATGGCTTCTAAAGACCCATCCGCCGATGATTTGAACCTGGGTCTCTGGTCCTTTGATCTCATGGATGCCGATTTCAATCTCCTTTCGCCAAACGACCCTGTCGATGGTTCTAGCCCTGGTCAAGGACCTCCCCATACCCAAGAGCCAAGTGAAGATGGTTGGTGGCTTTCAACCCAAAACGACTCGGACGCCGCCGCCGCCCCTAGACTTCAGCAACCTACACTGTTCAACGACAGCGGAGCTATACTAAATGAGTTTGTGCCCATGCTGTCCCCCGCAGCCGATGATTTGACTTGTCCCATTTCGGATGTATTCCCTCCTTCACTTGAACCCAACATCGACTTGCTTCCTCCTTCGTCAGGCCTCACTGCCGTAGACCACCTCAGATACGGCCCAGATTCAACACAGGCGGCCACTCCTCCTAAAATCGGAACAAGATTCACCAGGGACTCTCTTCGTATCCTCAAGAGCTGGCTCGCCGCCCACAGCAACGACCCTTATCCTAATGAAGCCGCAAAAAAACGGCTTCAGACCCAGACCGGCCTTACCAAAACCCAGGTCTCCAACTGGCTCGCCAACGCTCGTCGCCGTAGTAAGAACTCGGTTTCAAGGACTGCATCCCCTCAGCAGATCGACCAGACAAAGCCCATTGCCATACCTCCTCGGCCACCAACTCCCGTCGTCCGGAACGATTCCGCTCTACTGAACCCCTTGGAGAGATGGGTTGAGTCTCCACCAGAGCATGAGCCAGCTTCGGCCACCGCCATTGCGAGAGCAGTAGCTTCTAACTCTCCGTTAGTCGAAGGTGAGTCTGATCAGGTGCTAGCTACACTCATACTGCAGACACATGTCGCTCATAATTCGTCATTACTGTCTGAATGCTTACTGATCTATGTAGACTCCGCCAGCCAACACAGTCTCGACGGCTATGGTTACCCTTACGAAACACCTTCAGTGGGAAGTGTCGACACCTCACTCTCCAGTGGCGGGTCTTTCTCTTCTGCCAATTCATACGGTAGTCAGAGGTCAAACAACACCTTTGAACCGCTAAGGCATGCTCGCTCACGCCGACGAAAGAGAGCCTTCAAACGCAACGGCTTGAAAACACCTCTCAGCACTGCTGGGAAAACATTTCAATGCACCTTTTGCACTGAAACCTTTGGGAGGAAGTACGACTGGCAGCGGCATGAGAACTCACTACATTTACCCCTAGAAAGGTGGATATGCGCTCCAAACGGCCCTCGCAGTCCAGACCCAACCAACAACAATTTGGAGTCTTGCGTTTTCTGTGGGCTCGTCAATCCAAGCAATCAGCACGTCAACGATCACCAGTACTCAGCCTGTCAGGAGCGGTCTGTGGAACAGCGGACATTCAATCGAAAAGACCACCTTCGACAACACTTGCGATTGTTCCACGATGTTAGCTATTCTGACTGGTGTATGCGCCACTGGAGAGTACCAACACCAGATATTCGCTCGCGATGTGGTTTCTGCAATTTGTCCATGACTACATGGGAAGAACGCGCCGATCATCTCGCGAATCATTTCAAGCTGGGCAAGACCATGGCTGACTGGGAAGGGGACTGGGGCTTCGAGCGTTCCATCCTCCAGATCGTTGAGAATGCGATCCCGCCTTGTATGTTGACACTCTTCGCCTATCCCAAATTTGTGAAATGATTCTAACGCCAAGACAAGATATCATTGAAACCGAACGCCATACACCATTTCCCTTCCAGGGGAGCAGGGCGCCTGCTGAAACTCCTCGGAGTGCGTACGAGCTCATCAAGCTTGAGCTCGCCTATTATATGCAAAAATACTTCGATGATTATACCAAGCTGCCAACAATAGAGAGCATGCAATTTGAATCCTGTCGCATAATTCTAGCTTCCGAGACAGGTATCCATCGAGAAGGCCAAGGCCCCGTGTCATGGTTGCGAGACGTCATCGTATCAGATCAAGAACTCCTCCAAAAGGCACGATTAGGCCCCATACGGTCTCCCATGGAGAGCAGACTAGCTTCCATGAAAATCAATGGCAAGAAAGATCTGTTCGAGCAATGCGACTTTGAGATTCAGCTTCGGGATTTTGTGCGAGCTCAAGACACCCAAGACCTCATCACCGATCATGAGCTTCAAGAGGAGGCGTGCCGTATCGTTGTGCGGGTTGAGAAAGTTTCGCTCACGCCCTCCGACTTTATCGCAACCTGGCTAATCCGGTTGATCAACTCTTCGGCCGATTGGCTTCTTGGTTTCCGTCAACGGATGAATATTCCCCGCAGCGAAGATGTTGAGAGCTCAAAAGGGACCAAACCCCCTTATACTATTCATGACTATCTTCGATCATCACTCTCTGGGACCACACAGGCCGAAAATGCCACAGAGGTCGATGCCGAGTTGGCAGATGTGCCTGGGCAAGATCAAGACCACTCTTCCCCATCAGGCACGACTAGCGTGCCACGAACACAGACAGAAGCCGACTTCTGGTTATCCGCGTTCAACTCATTCTCGGCACCCATGAAGCACGCTCCTGTGCAGACGGCAATGGCACTACGCCCTAGCTCGACACCTCAGGAAGCAGAAGACAGCGACGTAGGCACGTCCGACGTGATGCATGGAATCGATGATCAACAATCCCTCCTCGGCGCCCGGGCCATCATGATGAAGACCAACGGGTTCTTCCTAGGTGGTCCGAATTTCTATCGGTGGATTGGTGAAGAACTTCACCGATGGGTTGTTGCTACAATGTCTCCACACAATCCAGCTCAACATGTTCCAACGGATGAGGAGATTCAGCATTACGCCCGATGGATAGCATACAACGAGTAAGTGTCGATGTTTCTCAGAGGTATCTCTAAGCTTACAGTTTACAGTGGCGATCCTCTTAACCAGACCATCGCGGATAACCCATATTGGCTCGTGCGCTTTAAGAGAGACGCAGGTATACCAGAAGGTAATGTGAGAAATGAGGAACCCGGCTCAGGCGACAGGGACTGCGGTGAAGATTTTTCTATGATTAATACGTATGTGCATGGACTGGCTAGAGCACCAACTTAGAGATAGTAATTTTGATTAAACCTTTCTTGGATGTAATATATAGGAGGAAGCCCGTCGGCAAAAGTCCATGAACAGTGATGTAAGGAAGCGTGATCTGAAATGTCGAAACCAGAAAAAAAATTTGAGTTTCTTCAAGATGTTTGACTTTTTCTTGATCAATTACTGTCAGAATTTTCGACGATTTTAATTTCCCCATTTCCAGCTCAATTGCAAGCTCATGAAGCTCTTGGAAGCCTCCGGTTATTGCCTTAGCAATCGCTTAAACGTGAAGAGTCGGAACCGTTCGTGTCAAATCACGTGGTGCGAATCACCACCATTTTGATTGGCCAATTCGCTTGCCCGGATGGAGCCGTATTCCAACTTCGACCCAAATCAGCCCATCTTCACAAATCCCTCGACAACACCTCTCCCAGCCCATCCCGAGTCATCCCCAAAGCTCGTCCCTATCGCCGGCGCAAACGATCACGACCACAATGTTTCTGCAACGCTCCGCCATGGCTGCGGCCCGCCGCGCCGCCGTCACCCCCGTCATCGCCCGCACCTTCACCTCGTCCGTCGTCCGCCGTACGCTTTTTACTCCCGTCCAGCCAATGGCAATCGTCGTATGATGGCTGACTTGTGTTTTTGGTACCGACAGGTGAGGCTTCCAAGCCTTCCACTCCCAACGACCAGGCTGCTGCCCTCGCCGGCACTGCCGAGAAGAAGGTTGGCTCCTACAAGACTCTGAAGGGTACGTCGCGACAATTCCGCCATCGACCAGCTTCAATGCTCTCCCGATAACCTCGGTCGACCCATCGTGACGTGCAACATACGCTGACAAAGGTCCCATCGACAGAGGTCAAGGGCGAGTCTGATCTCTTCGGTCCTGGTGCCGCCCCCGGATCCGTCCCTACCGATCTCGAGCAAGCCACCGGTCTGGAGCGTCTGGAGATTCTCGGTAAGATGGAGGGTGTCGACATCTTCGATATGCGCCCTCTCGATGCCAGCCGCCTCGGCACCATGAAGGACCCCATCCTGGTCCGATCCGCCGGCGAGGAGCAGTTCGCTGGTTGCACCGGCTTCCCTGCCGACTCTCACCAAGTTCACTGGCTCGGCGTGAGTTTTCCTTCTTCGATCCCGGACGGATGGAAGTGAATTGCTGACATTGATGGCCTGATAGATTACCCGCGACCGCCCCATTGAGCGATGCCCCGAGTGCGGCAGCGTCTACAAGATGGACTACGTCGGCCCCGAGGATGACCACCACCACCACCACCCTCCCGAGTTCGAGGAGCCTAAGACCTTTGCCGATTACATCAAGCCCGAGTACCGATACCGATAAACGTAATGCGCCAAGAAGCATCGAAGGAATCGGGTTGTAGTATCAGTGAAAACTAGACGAAAGTGGATGGTGCCCCGGGGAGAGGTGGTTTTGTGTAGAGTAGGGTGCCCTGTTCCCTGTGTCAATTTACTAGCTTGCAGAAGTTGATGTTGACTATATTCAAGTTCTGTTGTCATGTGAAGCTCTCTAGTTTGTTCCAATTGAAGTAATGCTTGAGCTTCCATTGCAAGTTCCAAGTCTGATCCACCTAGCAGTGATATGTGATGTCATCCAATTGCTAGCAAAAGGAGCTGTATAGCAGGACGTCATCCTCGCCCATAATGAAGCCTATACAAGCTCTAGCCTCACCTCTACTCGACTGCAAGCTCACTCAGTAACAGGGACGTGATTTGGGCTGGCATTGGGCGAAGGCCGTGGGTGAGTCCTTTGCTTGATGAACCGTGTTTAGTGTGCTCAACTTGGGGTTATCTTTCGATGATGTGGTGGTGTGATGGCACAGCCTCGGAAGTCCCAAATGGGACAAGGCCTCTTCAGGGTTACTGTGACTGCGCCCCGCGATGCTCAAGCGATCGAGAGGGTTGTGTTGCTTCATATTCAGCCCTCATCCTCGTCAAAACTCAGCTTGATCTTCTTGGCCTTCTTCTTGGGCTTGCGATTCTTGGCTTCCTTGTCAGCATCAGCCTCCTTCTCCTTCTCTCCTCGGCTGACAGCCTCCTTGTCGGCTGGCTCATCCGCAGCCTCGCCAATGACCTTTCCAACTTTTCGTTTTCTACCCCCAATGGCCGCCTTGCTCTCTGACTCTTTTGCCGCCTCATTCGCAGCTACGGAATCTGGCGTGTGATCTGCTGGTTCTTTGACGATGCCGTCCTTGTCAACCTCGAGGCTCACCACATTGCCGTCTTCATCCACGACAAGCGGCACATCTTCAGCTTCTTCGCTGCTCGACCGCTTCTTGGCCGATCTTCGCTGCGCGGCGAGGAGAGGGTCAGGACCAGTTGCACCAGCGGCTTGAGCACGGAGGGCGGCGAGAAATGGTGGTGCGGTGTTGTCGTAAGACAGGTTCTTGGAGGTGATTTTTGGAGGCATTTTTGTTTGTCAAAGGCTGACCCAGTTTCGAAACAGAAGAAGCCTGTTCGGGCGATGCAGGATTTCCCCAGATTTTTTGGCCTTGTGCTACTCGTTTGTTCTCAAAAGCGAGACAGGTCTTGATATGGTTGGACAAGCTCCCGCGTCGGGCGTCAGCTGTCAGCAACGCGGCTCTTTGTCAGCTTGGTGAGACGGGGCCTGTTTATAGCCGCAGCCGCTCTCCGCGCGGTCCACGCCTCCAAGATCCACGGCCGTGCATAGGACGGGGGAGTTGGCGAGCTGAGCTGCGTCTCGGTGAAGCCAGAAAAGTCGCTAACAGAAAAGGAAAAAAACTTGGATTCCCGCTTCCGCCCTAGACTCTTGTGAGCAATGGCTTGCATGCAGCACGTGGGGCTGCCGCCAACCAGCACTTTTCCTTGGAAGGATTCAAAGGACGAGAACACGCTGTGAGAACCTAATCACAACTTCTCCTTTAACTGGGCAAACAGACCAAGCGCATTGCCAGCAATTCCAGCTGTTCCAGGGTCGAGCAGGGGCAGACCCGGGCCGGGAGATACAAATATTCCGCCAGTTTTGGTAACCTTGCGGCCCCTGATTGGACTCTTGAGTGCACACAGCCGTTTGTCCATTGGCCTACGGACTCCCCGTGCCCCTGCCCCCCTGCACGGCGCCAGGGTCTCTGAAGGCCTGGGAAAGGGAAAGTTGGAAATAGCAGACGCCTCTGACATGTCGCTGGCGGGTGCTGGCCTCTGCACCATCCATCATATCACCACCATCAACAAGCATTGCCCTTCTGCATCAACGGCCCCATCGCAGGTCCCGAGCTTCCTCCCACTTCCCTCCTTTCTCCCTGTTTTGCCTTCCACTTCTTCCGCTCCCTCCCTCGCGCCTCCCGCAGGCCAAGCCCCTTAGCTCCGTTATCCGGAGTCAGTCTCCCGTCTTGTCTCTCTTTCTCTGGCTCTGGCACAATCGCCCTTGACTCTGCTTTGCTATCTCTGCCAAGGGGCGCCCCACTGTCCGTCGCTCTGCCGGTGGACGCGTCAGTGACTTAGGAGTTAGATCAAGGTGTGGAAATCTGCTTCCAGGGAACGTGGTCCCTGCCGCTCGTTACTTATTCATTCCATCCATCGCCAACACCGACCGCACATTTGTTGCCCGTACGAGATACCCGCGAGCCCCGGCGCCTCAGCAACATTTTCCTGTTTGCGCATTTCGACGACAAGCGACGAGCAACGACGACGACGACTTTTGCTTCTACGATATCTATATAATTTTTTATTCTCTTCTTGTCATCTGTTCGCGCTAGATCCAATACCGCCGATCTTTTTCTCCATATCCTCCTATTTCTTCGCCGGCCGTCGCAGGCGCCACGACACGGCGCATATTCATGTTCTCCCGACCTCGACTGCTCTCAATCTCTGAACCTGCCGCCGTGGTAGGCCCCTTCTCGCCATGGACTTGATCCGGAGGGCCACCAAGGTGGCTCCCAGCAAACCTCCTCTACAGCTTCCTCTCGACGAGAAGAGGGGCTCCAAGCACAAGGCCGTCGACTCCCGCGCCGCCTTCTTCCGCCGGCCCCTTCGGTTAAAGGGCAATTCTACCATTTCTGTGCCCCTGGGCGTCGTCATCTTCTTTCCTATGCTTGTTTTAATCCTCATCTTTATTCTCTTCGTCAGTCACCCCAGTTCTCCAGCGAGATTCCTGATACCAGGGGGCGCTGCCCCAGCAATGCGGTACGTCTGATCACCACCAAAACTTTAAATCCTCCACAACTGACGAGTCGTCACAACAACAGCAAGATCAGCGAAAAGTACGACAAAGTGTTCGTCGAGGGCTGCGCTCAGCCCGACACCAGCCAGCCCCGAGCCAATGCTGCCTTTGTGATCCTCGCTCGGAATAAGGAGATCGATGGCGTCATACAGTCCATTAAGTCGGTCGAGAGACATTTCAACAGGTGGTATCACTACCCATACGTTTTCCTGAACGATGGCGACTTCGACGAGAACTTCAAAGAGACGGTTCGAAATTATACTTCAGGGGAGGTCGAGTTCGGCAAGGTCGGACCAGACATGTGGGGGTTCCCTGACTGGCTTGACCCCAAGGTAGCTTCAGAAGGCATTGCCAAACAAGGTGATGCTGCCGTCATGTACGGAGGTCTGGAGAGTTACCACAAGATGTGCAGATTCTACTCTGGGTAGGTTAAGAACAGTGTATTCGTCTAGGACCCGGCTAACGCTGTGTGCAGCTTCTTCTTCAACCACCCACTACTGCTTAAGTATGAGTGGTACTGGCGTGTCGAGCCCGAGATTAGCTACTTCTGCGATATTACATAGTTCGTCGCCTGCACGCACTCTCACACCTTGCCGCTAACATTGTATAGTGACCCCTTCCTCAAAATGATCGAACACAACAAGACCTATGGCTTTACTATCGCCGTCAAAGAACTCCGCGAGACCGTTCCCAACATCTTCCGATACGCCTCCGCCTATAAGCGACTAAATAACCTCTCCTCCAAGGGTCTATGGGAGATGTTTGTCGAGCCGCCAGATGACGATGAAGACGGATCCCAGGACAGCGATACCTCGGCACCCGAGAGAAGCTTGTGGGACACCCTCACGAAGAAGAAGGAGCCCGCCGTTGATCCCGAGTCCATGGAGGGAGAGAAGTACAACATGTGCCACTTCTGGTCCAATTTTGAAATTGCAAAACTCAGCTGGTTCCGCAGCAAGGAGTATCAAGATTTCTTCCAAATGATGGACCGGAGTGGTGGTTTCTGGATGGAACGAGTGCGTTTACTCCTTGTCTCCTGTCTTAAGGACAATGCTAACATTCCACAGTGGGGCGATGCCCCTATTCACTCCCTTGCCGCCGGCGCTCTACTAGGCCCCCAAGATATCCATTACTTCCGAGACTTTGGATACCGACACACAACGATTCAGCACTGCCCTGCGAATGCGCCTGGCAAACAACTCGCCCGAGAGCCTTTCCTTGAGAAGACGACACCCGAGCGAACACGGTTCGAAGAGGACGACTATTGGGAACATTGGGATGACGTGCAAGAAGGCGGCATTGGATGCCGGTGCAGATGTGACACTGACGTTGTCGATGTTGAAGGCAAGGAAGGTTCCTGTCTCGCCGAATGGGTCGACGTCGCGGGTGGTTGGGCTCATCCCTATTAAACTGACCAGTCGCCGAGGTTCGTCAAGCCAGCAACCAGTCGGGCTGGGACGTTCCAGACAGAAATCCTTCAACATGATTCACCGACACCAGCGGCGCTCCAGGGGACATAAGCGACTTTGATTCAGCTTTGATCGCAGGGATAATTGCACACAACGGGGCCAGGAAAAAAAAGAGGAGCGGCGTTTTGTTTTGCAAAGAGGTGCCAGATCTTCGTGTTTCGACAACAGGTCTTGTTCAGGATACACGTCGGAATTTGTACTACAGAAGGTGGCACACGCATTGGGGGATTCTTGTTACAAAGCAAGATCGGATACACTTGTTGGCTTGTTCTGATAGACATAGGGCTGCATTTTCCGTACTCGACAGATGTGGAGAGTACATTTGGGTGTTAATGATACATTAGGACGGAGCGATGGCTCATTGCTGGAAATAACGGCCGCCTGAAAGCAGCATTTGATTCTTCGGCATCAACCCTTGTTCATCTGGCTACTTTATTTAAGCATAATGATGTTGTTCGGCTCGCTCCGACCATTCCTCTTTCTTCCTGGCCTGCAAGCCCCAAGCCTCATGCGAACTATTGAACCGAAGCCACCGCCAAATTGAGGCATGGAATGGACAAGGGAGTTCAATCGTGTTAGTGCAGACACATGTGATAGGGCTGACAGAGTGTGGCGTTGGAGGCCCTCAAGCTAACCAGCACCGCCATCCTGGATGCTCACGATGAGTTCTAGACCCACAACAAAGGGACTTGACGAATGTAAGAGTCCTATAAGAGTCCTACTAACGGCCTTTGCTGTTAGGTTTTAAAGATCGTTCACCTTCTCTCTCTTGCTCTTTTCACCCGACATTCTCATCACAACCTGTCGATCCCTTCCGCTACAATGGAAGCGTTACATCGAGTTTCTCAATATTTCTTCGGCCCTGCCATTCCATCCCGGGAGCCATGTGGTCGAACAGTGCAGATCATGTCAGATCTCCATCTTGAACTCAACCGACAATATGCAACATTTGACTTTCCCGTCAAGGCGCCCCTGCTCGTCCTGGGTGGCGACATTGGCCGTCTTGTCGACTACGACATGTTCCTCCCTTTTCTCGCGCGACAGACAGCCCGCTTTGAGAAGGTGTTTCTCGTGCTTGGAAACCACGAGTTTTACGAGATGAGCCACGAGGATGGCGTGGAGAAGGCAAAGCAGCTAGAGAAGGAGGAGGTTCTTGAGGGCAAACTAGTGATTCTGGACCGAAATCGTTGGGATGACCCTGATTCCAAGTTGACCATCGTCGGTGCCACTCTATGGTCAAATATCCATCCTTCGGCTGCAGACATTGTCACACTCCGTGTATCCGACTACAAACTCATCTCAGGCTGGTCCGTCTCTAAGCACAACGACTGCCACGCCCGCGACCTCTCATACCTCACCACAACCCTCACCGAACTCAACGAATTGCCTCCCGGGGCCCAGCGAAATGTCCTAGTCGTGACACACCACGCACCCTGTGTTCGGGGGACATCACGGCCAGAGCACGAGAAGAACCCCTGGAAGACGGCGTTCTCGACTAATGTGTTGCAAGCGAATGAGTTCATGCGGGGAGTCGCAATGTGGATGTTTGGACACACACACTTCACGACAGAGTTTCAGAGGGGAGGAATCAAGGTCGTTGCGAACCAGAGGGGGTATGTGTTGGGTTATAAGGGCCCGACGTTGGAGGACACAAGGGGGTTTGATGATGAGAGGGTTGTGGAGCTGTGATGCCATATTCGGAGGTTGGTGCAGCCAGAAGTTACAAGCGATTCTGTTTTTCTGGGATCTTGGAGTTATCAGGAGGGGATATTTGGATAATTCTTGAATGTGATTTTGTCATTGGTGTTTTCTTAGGACTTGATAAGTCGACGTAGCTAATTGAAGTCCTTCTCAAGGCAGCAATAGGCGAGACATACTCGGCAGTATACCCGTTAAATGAAGAGCTACGCTGTATCCAGTCATATCAATGAAGATATCGATCTCGATTATTCGTACATATTTCTCTATGGTTCTGGACATGTTGCCCCAGCCTAGCCCATTGCGTATCGCTGTGGGCTTACGCGGGTCTCCTCGTTCTACCCATTTACACGAGCCAAGTACCAAGCTTTCCAATGCGGTATAATTTCTTTGGGGAGGTTCTCTAGAAGAAATCAATGTTCAATTGCTTCAGAGTCATGGCATGAACTCAAACATTGCGAGGTCTGTAATGAGGGTCTTGGATGAGAGTTCATATGGAGGCACACGACTCAACACATTACTGTTACAAAATAACACGCCCACATAGATTGATCGAATGTCTAATGTTCTTATACTGAAAGTTTTTCGTAAGTTCCATGCTTTATCACAGTCAGGTCCTTCTGGTCCACTTACAGTACACTGCGGTTCACGGTGCTCAAGCCTCAGCAAGATTACTTACAAGAGGAGATTAACCTCACAAACATTCAGCTCAACAGCCCAAAAAGAGTTCGGGAAAAAAAATACAAATTCGCATGAAAATTCTCATCATTGTATCATTCACTCTGATCTTTTTACTAAATCGAACATTTATCATGCATAACAATGGTCTCGATAGATTCGCTAAATGGCTGCGAACTTGATGTGGCCTGAGGCACCAACCCCAGATTTGCAGCCACTTGCGCTCCAAAAAATTGGTTGATGGTGATCTCGAGAGCGCCAGCAGCAAACCTCGAAACGTTACGGCTACGGCGCCTTTCCTTCGACCATGCCACCCCGAATTTCTCCCCTCAGCACGCCCCTGTGCTGCAGAGCCACGACCAATGCTCCCGTGTCGTCGCTGACGGCCTACCTCGCCGGCCTCTCCCTCCAGACCCGAAATGCGTCCATCCTCGGCAGCCTCGCCAACAACCCCGGCGCCATTCACCACAAGAAGCGAGTCGGTCGAGGACCCTCCTCCGGACACGGAAAGACGTCTGGCCGTGGTCACAAGGGTCAGAAGCAGCATGGAAAGGTCAAGCCGTGGTTCCAGGGTGGTCAGACGCCTTTGATCGTCAAGCACGGTCGAAAGGGTTTCAGCAACTTGTGAGGAATATCTTCCCTTCTCAAACGAAAACAAGGGTTTGAGACGAACCAAGATCAATTGGCTAACAAGGCCGCAGCCGAGCTCCTCAGATGTCGGAAGTCAACCTCGACCAGATCCAGGCCTGGATCGACCAGGGACGAATCGACCCCACAAAGCAGATCACGCCAAAGGAATTGATCGAGAGCGGTATTGTTGGGACTCTGAAGGATGGTATCAAGGTGCTGTCCCGAGGCGGTGACACCCTCAAGCAGCCCATTGACGTGATGGTCTCACGCGCCTCCGCTGGAGCCATTGCTGCCATTGAAGGCGCTGGTGGCAAGATCTTGACCCGATACTACACCAAACTCTCCATCAGGCGACTTCTTACTGGCGAATCTGTCAACACAGATAAGCCTCTGCCCCAAGGCAAAGAGCACGTTGAGCCTGTGCTAGCCGCAGCCCGTCAATCCCCCTTCCGATACCGGTTACCCGACCCTACCAGCCGTGAGGATATCGAGTATTACCGTGACCCTGCGCACCGAGGATATCTGAGCCACCAGCTCGCGCCTGGCGAGTCGCCCAGTTTGTACTTCAGGGTGCCGGGTGTGCACAAGATCAAGAGCGCAGTCAAGAAGGAGACCAAGGCCACGGAAGAGACCCTGTGGTAAGATCGCAGGGCAGCCATGCTGTAGAAATGTATTATACCAGGCCAAGCGCGATGACTTGGATGTGATCATAAGCAATGTACAATCAATTGAATGACTTGAAGCCAAATAGAACCCTTGATCGCTCTGAGCCTCATTCGTAGTGTCGACTTCAGCCACACTTTGATAGAAGTGGCGTCGCCTGCATCTCATGGAGCCGAGGCGTCGTCAGATGCAGGTACGTACCGCCATGCTCCACAGGAGCTCCCGTCTGAGGTGCGCTTCCAGGTTGATGTCGCAGAGTCCAAGTCTTCTCCACTTCGGAATGACTTCACCAACCTCCCCGGTTGCCTCTCAATTCGCGTGCATCTTGTTATCTTGCCGCTCTATTTCTTGTTAGCTGTGCTGCGTCCACGTACGTGCAGTCTCATCTCTATAGTGGCCGAATTCCTCGCGAAACAGCCGGCTCCGTCGTCTAATCCCGCATCGACACTACGATTACGAATCGCCCTCTGGACGGCGAGATCTGCAGTCGCTCCACGGGCATCACGACCGCACGGATCGACATCGACGAGGCTGATACGCGTCACGGCATAAAATTGAGAGACCTGCCAGAGCGACACCATCTACAGTCACGATGTCCCTCTTTGGAACATCACCGACTGAGGACAGCTCCGGAATGGGCTCGTCCAGTGGCCCGGCTCGCCGCGGCGGCGCCAGTGGTCTCTTCGATGACGACCCTCCCTCGAGACCATCCTCCAACAGCCTCTTTGCCGACGACGATGGCAGCGGACATGCCTCACCTTGGGACATGCCCACGCCACGCAAGCAGCAGAGCCGCGCCGACCTGATCCGCAGCCTCCTTCCTACGAGCGATGTTCCCGATACTTATATCGAGACGTTCGACACGGTGGTGCGCGAGGACGGCAGCAATGGCCGAGTCACATCTGGAGGCATTGCGAAACTCTTTGCTACAGCAAGACTCGGTGCTGATGCTCAGGCTCGCATCATGTCCCTCGTGGCTCCCGGTGGCGGGGATGTTACGCTGGAGCGAAGCGAGTTCAATGTATTGCTGGCGCTGGTGGGCTTGGCACAAGAGGGCGAGGTCATAAGTCTTGATGGTGTTGATGAACGACGACGACGTAAGTTTTTCCTCGACTATTCGCCTCCAGTTTTCACCCACGCATTGTTTTCTGGCATACACAAGTTGTCTGCCAAGCCCTATTCGCTGTCTTATCGTCGGGACCATGCCATGTCATATCACATCAGTGCTTGCATGTCCCCCGGCGGTTGGTGGGGACACTATTTGATCCAGGCTAATAACTCATTTCCATCACAGATCTTCCGCAACCCAAGCTTGCCGGCCTTACTGCAGAGCCCATCCTACCTCCGGTTGCTGAACTTTCCGCAAAACCTCCTCAGACCCCTCCCAAAGATACGCCGCCTCAACGCACACCGCCCGTGCAGCAACCGCAACCGCAACCGCAACCCCAGCCGCAGTCACAGCCCAAACAGTTCCGACCAGCCATGGATGACCCCGAGGACGACCCGTGGAATAGTCCGGATATGCATAAGACCCATGACCACGGTCCGCCCAAGTCCAACGGGGCCCAGAGCCACAACGCGAACGGCCATGGCGGCTTCGGCGAAACACCTCCGACCACAGGAATCGACGCCCCGGCTCTTACGCATATTGCGTCACCTCCGACCGCGCCTCCTAATGGCGGAAGGCAACCCAGCAGCAACTCGGTTGCCACACCTGGTGGATGGGGTTATTTTGATGGACATAACGCTGGTGTAGGCGGCTTTGGAGAATCTCCATCCGGGCCCATCCAGAATCCTTTTGGCAGCGCACCCGATCCCACACCCACCGCACAAGCTCCCCCAGGCCTTCACCACCACACGAGCACGGCCAGGACAAGCCATGGTATGGAGGAGAATGTTGTCGTGGTTCTCATGCCAGAGAAGGAGGGCATGTTTATGTTCCAGCATCACAACTACGAGGTCTCAAGTCTACGACGCGGCAGTAAAGTCATTCGTCGATACAGTGACTTTGTTTGGCTCCTCGATTGTCTACACAAGAGGTATCCCTTCCGTGTCTTGCCATTACTCCCGCCCAAGCGCGTGGGCGTAAACGGTAGCCATTTGTCGAACGATGGTGCATTCATTGAGAAGCGAAGGAGAGGTCTGGCGAGGTTCTTGAATGCCCTCGTAAGGCATCCCGTGCTAAGCCAGGAGCAACTCGTTGTGATGTTCTTGACCGTACCCACAGTAAGTCTATGGTATCCAAGCGTTTTTGGCTTACTGCTGAAGCTAATATAAGGATCAGGAGTTGTCTGTTTGGCGCAAGCAAGCTACAATCTCCGTACAGGACGAGTTCACCGATCGAGCACTACCCCCAGGTCTAGAGGATTCGTTACCACCCACGCTCGAGGAGTTGTTCGCTCGAACTCGCGCTGGCGTCAAGCGCTCCGCAGAGCTGTACATTAACGTTTGCAACATCATGGATCGCCTCGTCAAGCGTACTGAAGGTGTGGCTGCTGACCACGCCCGTGTCGCTTTGTCGCTGGCATCTTTGACTGAAACATCAGCCGACACCTATGCAACGGACACCAACGAAGTTCCTCTACTTAATGATGGCCTTGTTGCCATGAGCAAGCACCTCAGGACATGCCAGGCGTTAATGGAGGATGAGAGCAAAGGATGGGATGAAGGTGTACTAGAGGACTTGAAGCGCCAGCGAGATGCCCTTGTAAGCGTGCGGGAGATGTTCGACCGAAGGGAAAGGCTGGACAAGGATAACATCCCTTACTTGGAGCGGAGAATTCAGACCAACGAAACAAAGCTTGCCAACCTGAGGTCAAAGCCAGAGGGTATGGTCAAGGCGGGCGAAATTGACCGGGTAGCAGAGAGCATTATCAAGGCAAGTTCCCTCCTGATATCACACTTCAGCAAAGTTCTAACTCGGGGGTAGGACAAGGAATCCATTGTTCAGCAACACAATCATTCCGTCTTTGTCAAGGAATGTATCCGCGACGAACTTATTACGTTCCAATCGACACAGTACCACGTTAGTCGATGGAACCAGGACTGGGCGGGCGAGCGTGTTAAGTATGCCGAGATGCTGGCCGACAACTGGCGGCGATTGCTCGACGAGCTCGAGGGCATGCCACTGGGTGATTAGGGCCCGCCAGAGAGCCACCGGAATTCGTCTATGGCATGGCATACTGAGGCTATAAGTCAACTGGACGGCGAGGCGCATTAGGAAGACGTAAGAAGGTAATTGGCTATCTCATCAGTTGGGGGAAGTGATGAGTAGTATTGCATTGTCGAATTATATGATTTCAGGATGTTTGCGCACGAAGAATAGTCGGCTATGCATGGGATGAGAGAGGAGTATAAGCATGATGGAGAAGGGGAGTGGAGAGGGGCATGTGGATGTCAGCGCGATACCCTTCATTCGTTTCCCTTGAGTTTTTGAAGTAGTATGGATGAGATCATTGTTGTCATTAATAGATATTAACCGTCATGTATATATCGAGCAGCGTCGGAGAGTCATGTGTAAAGTGTAATCGAGAACGCATAGCGATGAGCATGTAGACTTGTCCCAGTATCGTGGTCACCATTTTCTCGTCTCAGTCATTCTCATTTTATACCAATATCATATAGCCAATTAGCCATGTCATTAGCATCCACGTTTCACGATATGTAACCATCAATAACTCATCAACTCTTACCACTGATCCGTCACCGCACCATGACTGGCATCACCGACCAACTTGGCATACTTGGCCAGGACACCCCTCCTGACTCTCGGCTCGGGGGCTTTCCACTCGCTTCTCCGCCTCTCCATCTCCTCGTCGGTGATGTCGACATCAATACGGTTCCGGACGGCGTCAATCGTTACCACATCTCCGTTCTTGACCAGTGCAATGGGGCCTCCGACCATGGCCTCTGGCACAACGTGGCCGACAATGAAGCCATGAGACGCTCCGCTGTATCGTCCGTCCGTCACCAACGCCAGGTTTGACAAGCCAGCTCCCATGATAGCAGCCGAGGCCTTCAGCTGCTCGGGCATACCCGGGCCTCCCTTGGGACCCTCGTACCGCACAATGACAACCAGATTGCCGTCCTCACGCTTGATCTCGCTCTTTTCTAGTGCGGACGAAAGCTCCTTCTCGCTGTTGTAGACGCGCGCCTTGCCTGTGAACGACAGGCCCTCCTTACCCGTAATCTTAGCAACGGCACCGCCGGGGGCAAAGTTGCCGTGCAGGATGCGGATGTGACCCGAAGCCTTGATGGGGTCGTCGATAGGGCGGATGATTTGCTGGCCCGGGTCCAGGCTGGGCCAGTCGGCGACGTTGTCGGCCAGAGTCTTGCCGGTGACGGTCATGATACTGCCGTCGAGGAGACCCCGGGCGATGAGCATCTTGATAACGGAGGGGGTGCCGCCCACGTTGTAAAGGTCCTCCATGTAGTACTTGCCGCTAGGGGCTAGGTCCGCAAGGAACGGGGTGCGGTCACTGGCACGCTGGACGTCGTCCAGAGTCAGGGGCACGCCAGCGGTGTTGGCCATAGCGAGGAAGTGCAGGACACCGTTGGTAGAGCCACCGAGAATCATAGTTAGGACCAGGGCGTTCTCAAAAGAGGCACGGGTCATGATGTCTCGAGGGCGGAGGTCCTTCTCCATTGTGGTCTTGATAACCTGTGCCGCACGCTCACACTCACGTCGCTTCTCAGGAGACTCTGCAGGATATGAAGAAGAACCAGGCAGCGAGAGGCCCATGGCTTCAATGGCAGTCGCCATGGTGTTGGCTGTATACATACCACCGCAGGCACCAGCTCCGGGACACGCATGTTTCTCAATGTCGTCCATGACATCGGAGCTTTCCCGGCCAGGTTCACCGGCGTTGGTCTTGGCGTGGAGGCGGCCGTAGCTGTAAGCGCCCGATGCCTCGTAACAGGTGCTGATGTTGATGGGCTTCTCAAGCAGGTTGGAGTGGCCCTTGCGAATGGTGCCACCGTAGACCATGATGAAGGGCCGGTTGTGGCGGGCAGCGGCCATGACGGTTCCCGGCATGTTCTTGTCGCATCCGGGGATAGAAATGTTGGCATCATGATGCTGCGCACAAGTGACAGACTCGATGGAATCCGCAATGATCTCACGGGTCTGTAGAGAGAAGCGCATGCCTGAAAAAGTGAGGTTAACCAAATGAGTCTTCAGACAGGATTCTCACGCACCTTCGCCGCCCATGGTGATGGCATCTGACACACCAACCGTGTTGAACTGCCATCCCAACATGCCTTCCCTTTCAATAGCGTTCTTGACGATCTGGCCAAGGTCAAGAACTATCTTCGTGTAAGTGCAACGCCCAAAGCCATGCTTGTCTGCACCATCTCACTCACGATGAGTACTACACGTCTCATGTTAGTACCCTAACACCAATGCTTTGACAGATACTTCTTTCTTGCTTGGGCACTCACTTGCACGGGTTGCCTTGCCACCAGACGGTAGCAACGCCGATCTGGGGCGCGTTCTTCATCTTGTCCTTATCCGGGACACCAGCTCCATAGAGCATAGCCTAGCTACTACTCAGTTCATGCTATTTGAGGCTAATTGGGGTGCATTCAGTGTCTAGTCATACCTGGGCTCCTGGATAGTCATGTTCACGAGTAATCTTGGCTGACCAGCGGTTGAGAGCTCCTCCAGGAGGCAAGCAGGGAAAGGGGATGTAGTCGCTGGACTGCTTAGGATCATGGGTGGGGACGACACTCGGGTCAGTAGCCTGTTTGTCCGCCATGATTGCCGTCTTGATATGTCCTCACTCTTTATATCAGATATGCTTTGTTGAGACGCAAAAGTAAAAAGGTTGTTGTGCGGTGTGGTTAATTCTCTGGAACATCAGCATCAGCAAAGCAAAGGTGGAGGTGACAAGTTGTGGTTGAAATAACACGGCGATGTCGGAAGATGCAAGGCGAGAAAGTCACAGGGACAAAGTGAGATTGTCGAATGAGGTGCCGAGATGGAAGGGAAAGGCAATTGATCAACAGGTGACAAGTTCAAAAAGGTGTGGTGCCGTCGGTTGTTCTGCCGGCGAGCGGAGAAGTTGGCGATGATGAGTGAAAGCGGGCGTGTGCATCAAAAGTGGTGCCGAGTTGGAGGAGGGGGAGGGGCCGCCCTGTGTGGCTTCTCTTGAGGGATCAATAACTAGACAAAGCAAGGTTTCACTGGAAGCATGCTGAATCACCTGGCATGTCTTGTCCGGCGATGATGACACCTGATGGTGGTTTTTCAAGGTATCTTCAGAATGTGTTGGGTTGTCTCACCAAACTGTTCTCGATCTTTCAGGACAGAAGACCAAGTTTCCAGGCGCAGAGAAGAGGGGTGACGATGGGTGAAAACCAATAATTGCCTTTGACAGCAGAGAGGAACAGAAGAGCAGCAAGTGGTTCTGAATGACGTGGTTGCCTCTATTCTGATCCCCTTCCAATACAGGCAAGCCAACAGTCTCTCGGTTCCGGTTTCCTCTCCTCCAGAATCCTCAATTTCTTGGTTTTCATCTTCGTTTCCCCAAAGATGCAACCCGCTCGACTTCAATCATCCCCACCCTCAGTCCCCTCGTCGAATGCCAGGCGTCGGCTTAGCAATTACCCCAGCCGCAGAGGCAGGTCATCAGAGCCCACAGCTTCTGCAGTAGCAAAAGACTAACACGTCCCGCGCGAGGGGAAAAAAGAGGGGTTGTCTGTTGGAACCTCTGGCATATCGGCATTCAGCTAAAAGTCATCCATCCACGCTTGCCAGACGGAATTCATGACCGAGCCCAATGCACGCAGACTCTATTGCATTGAGTATCCTACACACCCCCTCCGGACCCTCTCCCTCCGCCGGCACCAATCACGGCCCTCACCACCCCGGACACTCCGGCTCCGGGGCCCCGAAACCTTCGGAATCCCATCTCCCCTCCCATGCCCTGAGCGGGCCGGCGCGCGGCCATGACACCCAAACTCGGTTTGTCCGATCCGAGGCAAAAATCATGCAGCCGAGTTTTGACTTGTTTCGTTTTACGATGATCATTTGTATCATGTAGAGGAGACGCACCTACCAGTCTGCATGGACACGAAGAAAAAGAAATTAGAGGAAGAATTGATGCAGCAATCGGCGAAACAAAGATTTTTTGACAGGATGAATTTCCGATGACGAGGGCGACGCGCAATGGCCGCTGGCAGAGCAGACCGTTCCGTCAGGTAGACGATTGCCAGCTTGTCCCATTTATGCAAACTCATGCCCGTGAGGCATCAACGCTTTCACAGTACACGAAGCGTCATTGTACTACCAGACAAGACTCGGAGAACCCCATCGCATGCTCCCGAGCAATTGTCCTGCCTAGCTGCCAAGTTGATCATCGTTATCTTCTACAGATTCGGGATTCTGATGCGAAAACAAACCATGTCCATTCGACATGGCACAAACGCTCTCCCGGGGGTGTCACCGTCCCTAGCGTCCTCAAACAAACTTGTCCACCACTCACATGGGCCCGTTTAGTTTCACCGCGAGGCTTAACCATCACATCATCGAACGTAACATCGCACATCTGAATCAAGAGGAAACACACAGAGACACGTCAAATATGGATGGTTCAAGAAGATTATCAATTGTAGCCCTTGCCCAGCTTTTACCACTGAAGCAGGGAAAATCCATATATCTCCTCCCCCCACAGAGCCCCCCCTTTCCACCCAGTAGAAGGTGGCAGAAGAGAGAGCATTGGCCCTATTTTTTTCCTTCATCACCGTAATTTCATCAGTCCTTAACAAGAAACAAGGGGATCGGACTGTACATGTAAGGAGAATATTGCTGAGTGACAACAACAAAAGCCAGGACGGGTAATAAAAAACGCAAAAACAGGCAAAAGACAAATATCCAGACCCCTCTACAGGAGACACTGGGTGTGTATACCGCAAAAGACAAAATAGATGGAGAAGGCCGTATAGTAATACTTCCTCTTCATCCATCTGCGACATCTGCTCTTCATGTCGTGTAGCAGATGCCGTGCGTCGACCTCCTTTTTTTTCCCACCTCATGAGATTGGAATCCCGCCCACTAAACAATAAGGTGTGTTCATAAAAGATGAATAGAGATATAAATGGAAAAAGAAGGACAGAGCATAAATGAAGGGAATGGGTTATCGTTTGGTAAAATGAATGCGGGCGCAAGTGGAATGCCCAATTCCACGCATTAGAGCGCAGATAATATGGCAGAAAGTGCCGTGTCGTGTGTGTGCCTCTGCTAGGAGAGAGCAACAATGCCGTGAGAAACGAAATGCGAAAAGCAAGAGGCGTATATGATACACAGGGGAGAAGGCTACGCTGTAGCTTCTTCAACCCCTTCCTCATTCCTATTACCCGCCTCGAGATGAGGATAGAAGAGAGACACCAAGGAGTGAGTGCCGCTTAGTGAGCCATTTGCATCATGCCGAATCGCTCCTCCTCCAGCCGTTTCACGATGTCCCGATCGCGAGCGGTCCTGGGGTCGGCATCAATGCCAAGGATTGACGAGATCCGTGTCTTGTCTTGGCCCTTGGACTGAGTCTGGTTCTGAGCCTCCTTCTCAGTGTTGCCCGGGCTGGAGATGGGAGTGATGGGCGTCACAGACGAGGGGCTGCAGCAGACACCCGACTTCCAAGCTTGCTCCAGCGCAGTTGGGGAGACATTGGGACCGTATTCGTTGGCGATGGTTGTCCAGAAGGATGCGCGGTGGGCAGAGTAGATGGCATGAAGGCGGGAGAGGTCGACGTGAGCAACATTGTGGACGGATGCCGAAGGAGCGGGGAGACCAGAGCAATCCAGACGCAGAGGCGGTGTCATTCGGGGATGCGAAGCTGCGCGTTGGTGGTAGGGAGCAGGCATCGAAGGGGTCTCAGCGGCTGGCGAGGTGTATGTCTGGGTCGGGGGTGGCAGAGGCATGCCGGTGGGCTTGGGGAGGATAGAGGGTAGCCGGGGCACCTCGCCGGGGCCGACAATGCTGGGGAGCTGGATGTGGTTGCCGTTGGGGTTGGCGCTGATGTTGCAAGGAGGAGGGCTGTAGCTCCGTGAGCTGCCGGGAGGTGAAGCTGAGCGGGAGATGCTGTCACGGGCTGGGCTGGCGGTGCTGAGGTGAAGGGCGTGGTCGTTAGAGGTTCCCGACGAGACGGAAGCGGCACGCTTGTTGCGTCGATTGCTACCGTGAGAGAGCTGGTGGTAGTGAAGACGGCATGCCAGCTCCGTCTTCTTGAGATGTGCTGCAATGTACTTGTAGGGCATCTTCTGGAGCCGAGTCTGGATGAGATATGCCTCCTAGAGTCAATGTTAGCAACTGTCCAGATATAGCAGAGCTGCATATGTAATTCTGCTCACCTCCTCGTCACTCCAAGCACGTCCGCCGCCTGTCGACGAAGCCTTGCGGCTCTTTGTGACGCCGTAGTCGTGGCGGTCCATGGCATCCCGGGCCGGGATATAAGGCGCAGCGGCCTGAGCTATCTGCTGTGAAGGCATGCCTGAGCTCGAAATGGGTCCGTTGCTAAATGAGTTGTTTCCTCAAGAATCCGCAATGGGGTATCGTAAATAAAATAGAGAAAGTGAGAAAGTAATGCAGAAATTCGTCCGTTTATTCTTCAAGAATTCAAAGCCGTTGCAGATACGTTGATGTTGGTGATGGTTGTGGTAGCAGTAGAGAGAGAGGCGTATGACGTTCTTGTCGTTCCACGCAAGAGTCGAAGCGATCGGGATAGTATCGTTCGAAGAAATGAAGGAATGGCCGGATGTGCTGTGTTAAAAGACCCGCGAGATTATTCCACTCGAAAAAATGACAGACACCGGAAGAAATTCCCAAAGAATCGAGACTCTGTTTCAACCAGAGGAAACAAGAGCTGAGGGTTTATATATATGTCAAGACGTTGACGTGTGAGAAGATAGACCGAGCAAGCCGGTTTTGAGATCGTTCTCAAGATCGTTGTGTTGTTTTATATGGAGTATATCCAAAGGAGTGTCGGCAGCCAAACCAGTTGGTCCAAGTTGTTGCGATAATGAGCGTGATGGAACTAGCTGCGAGCAGGCGAAGCGAAGCTAGAGAAGAGAAGGGACGCTACAGCGTTTCCTACCGAAAAAAGAAGAAGAAGAAAGGAAGAAGAAAATATGGATTGGATAGAGGATGACAAGCCAGGTGAAGAAGGAAAGAAGAAGAGAAGAAGCCCAAGTAAATAGATGGGAGGGGCAAGGTGGTGTAATAATAACGAGCCACGACGCACTCCAGATACAGTGCCTTGGCGGAAGGTAGGCGGTCGGTGGTGGCCCTGCCCTGCCCTGCACTGCACCTGGATCAATCAACTAAGGCAAGGTACGGGTACGGGATCAGTAAACGGGGCAGATTGCAACGGCGGCGACGGTGATGATGGTTCGGCCCATGCACAGTTGGGAACGCCAGGGACCAGGGACCAGAGACCAGGGGGGGCCCCCGTCACATCTTGTGAGGGAGGACGGGGTCTGAAGTTCCAGGCCTACGACGACACGACATGGGGTCAGGGAGGAGGAGGGGGACATGGGACAGAGACATGGACCCATGGACGAGATGGGGGTGGTCGGGCCCTAGGCTGGGCTAGTAAACTAGGGGAGCATTGTGCAGCAGCAGGGCCAAAACATCACAAACATCAGAAACTTGTGACAGATTGCCCATCTGACGCTTCTTGTTTGGCGTCCCGGATCATCCAAAACCGCCGGGGCATGTGCTAGCTTGAGGCTCTCTCTCTCGAGGGCTGCAGCTAAGCTTCATAGTCCCGTTTCCGCGAGAGGAGTCGGGCGCGAGACGAGACGAGACCAAGACACGACAGACAGACGGGCCGTCAGAGATTAGACTTGGTTGTGCGTGCTCTTGTTCAGAAACGAAACCTCAAACCGTCAGCGATAGCGAGGCACAGTCTGTACTTACTGTACAGGGCAGTGTGATGAGCAACGCCACCGATGACAATGGCTTGATTAGCAGTGGCTTGAGATCTATCCAAAGAGGAAAATGGAGCGAAAGCTCACCCACCGCAACCGCAAACACGCCCGTCCCGCAAGCGAAGCTCCATCAAGTCGTCCAAGAAAACGGCTCCCAAAACCCTCTTTTTAGGGCCCAGATGTGAGGTGCCCTTCACCCATGCCCGGCAAAACGGTCACCACCGCTCGTAGCGTCCCGCCTCAATCAAAGTTTCGTCTGACCCCCCAATCGCCCGCGAAGGGGAGGGAACCCCTGGTTCGCCATCCGCTTCTCACTCACTGACGGGCCAAAAAAGAAAGAAATTCGACGTCCTCTGGGGCCGGGCCTGTGCGACACACGCCTTGCCTTGGCATCCGATCTCGAAAGGAACGGTCAGCCGGTCGTGATCGTGCCAGAAGTCACACTCTGTCTGACTCTATCCCACTCTCGCTCATCAACCGTTTACTGTGAAACCCCTGCTCTCTCTCGCTCTCTCGCTCTCTAGCTTATTCCTGTGTTGTTGTTGTTATTGTTCCTGACAGCCGCCGCACTCTCTGCACAGCGGGGGTCATGTTGCACCGACCTCAGCTTCAGGTGCTGCCGCCACGCCCTCGCGCGTAATAGCAGACAGAGCCTTGCTGCTCACTTGCACCAACATGATCTTGGCTGCACCCCCAGGGGCTTCGTCATTGGACAGCCTCCCTCGTGGTTTTGCCGCATATCCCACCTCTGGGGCCGACCGTCCATCGCGCCGTGTCTTGGATCCTCTTGGGGACCGTGATTTTCCCAAGCTGGAGCCGCCGCCTCGTACCTTACAGTAGTTCATGAGCCAATCTTGGCCCGGGCGTTGGAGGTTGTATGTAAACACGATTTAGCACCGCTAGCGACGTAGCACCGCTACTACTTACTCGCGCCATATAAGCTCGGCACGATGGCAACAGTTTAGGATCAAGGGATGAGAGACAGAAAAAGGCAGGAGAAGAGACCGAGAGTAAGACCCAACTGTTTGGTTTGAAATGGTCCCATCGAAACGGCCTCTTTTGCCTTTACACTTGTTTCCTCGGCTCGGCTGGAACGGGACTCTTTGTGAACTTGTGGTGCAAAGTGGAAACCCTTGTCATTCGAGGCTTTCCGTGATAGGTGGGCGCAAGATATGCCGTCGAGACGATACGCGCACTTGTCATGATGCGCACATACCAGATGCCTCCATCCAGACACTTGCGGGACGGACAAGCGCCTGTCTAATTTCAATATGCTTTGCATCTTCTTGTCATGTCATTAGACTATCTGTATCGTGACGCCTCTTCGGACACTATTTGCCATTGTCAGCCTCTCCGTTGTGCTCGACCTCTGTTGCTTTTTTCCCTCCTTTTATCCTCCTTTTTCTCGGAATTTTCCCCTTTTCAACAGACTCACTACACTCCAATTCACATGCCCTCCATGCCTTTCGTCCCATCTTCTACAACTTTCACGATTGTCCGTCTGTTTCGCCAACCGTCCACCGTCCCACTCTATCTCAAGCCAACTAACCTCGCCGCTTCCTTAGCTTCCGCCGCCCCTCCAGGGTCAGGGATCCCCCCTTGAAACCCGCTAACGCACTGGCGTAATTTCACCTCAGTATCAGGGATCAGACCAGAGCGAACAACGTTTTGCCAGTCGTGGGGCCCCTGTGCTGATTGGGCAGACGCCAACGTCTGGCGAACCTACCTGCAGTGTTTTTTTCCCTTTCGCCAAGTTTGGGATACGATGTTTTCTGCTCCGTTCACCACTTCGTCTGAATTCCCTCTTGCGGCTCGGTGCACCGGCCGGCATGGTCAAGGAGAAGCGGAGGATATGCCGTGCATGGTCATGGGGCCAACAAAAAGGGATGGCCATGTGAGATATGGAGAGAGATGGACGGAAACAAAACTCCCCTCCCCAGTTTGGGCCTGGCGGACGAGGAAACGCAGAGGAAACGCTGGCGCCGAAGCGAGACGAGGCTGCTTCAATCCGGCAGCTGACGGGCGGCTCTTGGGTCGAGGGCTGTTCCTCGAGTAAGTGCTTGCTTGGGTAAACACGAGAGCTCCCCGTTTGTCTATTCTTGGAGCCCCTGGTTGGAGAAACTGCTACGGCGACAAGGGAAAGCAGATGAACACCAGGGCAAGCGGTGAAGAGAACCTTGTAGCGAGGTGTTGGTGTAGTTCATCATCTCTTCCCCTTGTTAGAGATCTGTTTTTCCCAATTCTACCCCGTGCATGCATACAGCGTGAAGAGACTGCGCGAGTTGCATCGTCGGAGGGGGCTGCGGCCGCTGCCGGTGTGGCGCCAAGTAAAACTCTGGGAATGCCCTCAGGTCCCCTGATACAGAGATCTAACACAGGTCAGCGTCTAGAAACATGGCTTCGCTTCCCGGATGGCGGCAGTTCCGAAAACCGGATGGTTGCTCTGCCGACTTGCAGGAGGCGACGATGAAGCCGGTAGTGACTGCTCCCGGGTGAGGCTGAAGCAGCGATCAAACATGGTGAGATCTGAAACCCCAAGATGGTGAAGCTGGGGAAGTGTTTGAGATACAGCTGTTTCAACGCGGCTGTTTCTGTGACGTCGCTTGTAACCGACCTTAAGTCAGAGTCTATCTTGACAGTTTCTTGTTCTTCTCCAGATAGTATCGAGACATCAGCGCGGAGTGTTTGTCAAGTTGGTGATACCTCCTCCCGACGTAACTCTATGGTGTTTCAGGGGTCCATTTGCATTGACGTGCATTTTGACACCGCCAACATTCAGGTATCATGTTACATAGGAGTTGTTTAGAAAACAGGAATATGCCTCGGCAGTGGCTGAACCGGTGTGTCGTGCTCTCTGGTTGGCCACTCTGTCGCAGTGGCTTCGAACCGAGCGGTATCAAGTCCATTAAGAGTGGTAAACACCGTAAACACCAAGCCTTTTAGTCAAGTATTGTGTTTTCACCATTGATCTGCACTGCCTTGGCACGTCGGCAAAGCCATAGTTGATCACTTATAGGGCCAGAATGCCAATAGCCACCATTCTATAGCCGCCATCTACTGCTTCGGTAGCATGAAACGCGATCAGCTTGTTTGAGATTTCCTCAAAATCCAGCTTTCAAGTCCCCGTACCCATCGCTATACCGGCAGCGTCGCATCGCTTGGCCCTATGGCAGAGAAGAGGTTGTAGTCGTCCCAATAGCGGCCAGTCCTGCGACCAGGGTGGTTTCATCCACGATTCACGGGGGCTTAGGACCCTTACAATAGGTTTCGAAACTTATAGCCCATTGGAAAGAGGTTAAAGCGCCGATGCAGGTTTTTTTTTCTGCTGTGGTCGCAGTATTGGGCTTATCGTCAACCCCGTATAGGGGAGTCCGACGCTTCTTGGTCTTCGGAATCTATTTCCCCGGCATCGATATTAAAGGCATGTGGGTTTGTTATGTTTCGATTGGGGAGTGCCCCGTGCTCTGCACATGTCGACGTGGGACATCAGGTCATGCCGATGACAAGCGTGTTTCGAAGCGGGGATCGGCACTGCAGTTGAAGATGGCGGAGGAGTCGAGGGAACTGGATGCCGGATCGTCGTGGTAGTCGGATTTGGCGATGTTCCCTCTGATCTGGCAATTTGCTGTGTTCTGTTTTTAGTGATCTAGGGTTGCTAGCTTTCCAGGGTTGTCAGTGTCATTTGACAGCGGGCAGTAAGAGTTACCCTAGACGCTGCATTTGAAAATCTGTTATCTGGGCCAGAGCATCATCCATCTTGTGGTGAGACTTTGGTTGTAAATTAAATTCAGTATGGCAAATTGAGTGTATGCGATAGTAATCATGTGATTGTATTGACATCAAAGTTGGTAGTAGAGAACGTGGTGTTGGAAGGAGAAGTCGGATGAATTGAGGTGTGCGGGGGACAGCTGAACGATTGGGGAAATAAACGAATATTCAACCGCGCGGAGCGGGTTGAGCCGCAATCGCTCAGATTCAAGTCATTTGTTCCAATTCTGGATGGCACCGAATGCAGATTGACTCGATCCTAAACAAACCTACGTACCATGGGAAAGCTGGAGTATCGGCCCCAGTCCCGACGAGGGAGAGACTTGAGAGGTACACGAGTTGAATGTCACGATCTTAGCTCCAGACGCGTCCAGATTGCCGGGTACCCGTTGTGTACCTCCCCTCGACGCTGGGTGGAGAATTCGGGCAGATCCATCCCTCTGAGATGCGGCTCTGGAGGCTGGCCCATCCAATTTGGTAAAAAAGCACGTACCGGGGATTTACATGTCAGAATGGTCGACGTCAAAACGACCAAAGTGCTCATGATTGGGAATGCGAAGTCTCGTCCCGAGCCGAGCGGGGGACGACCTACCTTCTATTCGCCGGCAGCCGAATTGAGGCGAGCCACTCGCGATAACCACCAAATGACGACTATTGAACATGTATCATGTAAGACTGCCGCATGCGCTAGAGCTGATGTGAGAGCTATCGGGGAAGGAGAATAAGGGTATTATTGTCCGAAAAAGAGTCAGGGACGCGAGGATTACTTCAAAGGGTCCTGCGAGACAGCACTTTCGGCTTCCGAGACAAAAACGACGCGATCCAAAGCATTGATTCACTGAACCATCCGACGAATCACACGAGCCATGCCCATTGTCGACCTCGACATACACTGTCTATTTTCCCGCTGCTCTCTGACAGGCAAGCCTCATCTGATGGGGCCACGAATCTGCTGAGAATCATGATGATTCTGGACCGCCTGTCAGCGGTCAGCTCCCCGGTAGCGAATGGCGAATCGAGGATCCCGCATTAATGGAAACGGCGGAAGCCACCAATTCATGGCAAACTTGCCGGTTGTTGACTGATTGAAGCGTAATTTGCGTATTCTAGATGAAGCGTGACCCGGGTAAAGGCATAAACGAACGCACGAGGCAAGGCAAATTGCCAGATTGTCGCCATAAACAAATTCCCCTGCTCACAGCTTCTCGAAACAAGCAAACAAACCTAGGCTGAGGCTTGACCCCAGGGTGGCTTGGTGATGCACGGTGGAGCCTTGGAGGCTCGTACAAACCAATCAGGTGCGCGATTGCGTCGGGGTACAGCAGGTACCACCGGTACGTACCCGCCAGTACATGTTTTCTCGTGGCCGACGTTGTTTCCCAGAGCAGGATTGCAGCATGGCCCGTGCAGCAGGCAGGACCCGCTGAGTCATTCACACACTGTGCGCTGCGGCGGAATCGGGCCGGACCATACAGTAGCGATATGATGCAAAACTGTAAGACCCACCGCCTCAAATCAGCGTGGCCCCACTTGGTCTCCAAGGGTCGGTAGCTTTCAGTCGCGCAGTGCCCAAAAATCTCTCCCCGATTTCTCCCCTTTCCACCAAAAAAAAGGCAACCAGTCCAAAACATCGACCACCTTCCCCTCCCCCAGGTCCCAGCGACTTCCCAGGTCCTGCCCGAGTTACTTTGTCTCGAGGTACCGTCCATCGTCGCTCTCCCAGGCCTCTTTTGCCTGTCCACCTTCATCCTCCGGTTCCTCGATCTGACGGACCGACGTGAGGTATCGATTGTACTTCCTCTTACACGGCCAGAACCTCAAACTTATCCTCGCTGCGGGATCCACCGCATCTGACCTTGTCTCGTTGCTGCGCTTGCCGCATTGCACCCGAAACTCCATCCAGCTTCTGGGTCACGACACAGTCTGTCGTCACCGTCGCCCGCCAGACAGACGCGCGCGCTGTTGCATGTCCCCTGCGGCGTCCTGTCACCTTGAGTAAGCCTTCACTCTCTTGTCACAAACCTCCTTGTCATTGCCCTCGCCGTCGTCGCTGCCCATTATTGCGCCCTCGGATACTCCCCCTTCAATTCTGCACCCGTCTTTTTGTGCGCGTCGTGTCTTCCGTCGTTGCCGAGTTCAGTTGCGGGACGTGAGCCTCACCGAGGAAGCCTGGCCCGGTCACCCAACAGCTTCCCTCACCCAATTCAATATCGCTTGCTCTCACGTCTCGCCACAACTGCAACTGCAACGCACACCCATCACCCTCACACGCCTGTACTCAGCTCGCATCCAATACATCATCGCGCACCCTTTTTTCGATATTTGGGTTAGAGAATTGGACACTTGCCATCCATTGCCCCAGCCCCAATCCCCTCTTCTGTCCACAACAAGCCAGCTTCTCCCCTCCAACCACCCCAAAAAAGAAAAGAACGGGGCTTTGTCCATCGCATCGCCTCGGCGCGCGAAAGCAGCACGACATCTGACCGCGCACACACGCTACAAACACGTACCCAGCCAGCCTGCCGCGCACATGGGACATAAACGCAGCCCCAAATCCAATTCCCATCTTGTCATTCCCCTGTTTCTCACCACTCTGGGTTGTTGCTGACCCTTAGCCACTGCAGCGAGCACCACTTTGTTGAATTTTAATATCGACGGAATTCGAGAGAAGCCTGCAGTCGTTCTTATCGCAGCCTGGTACTCGCGTGGGGACAAATACAGTATCCCGCCACACGTCGTCCCATTTCTTCCAACCAGAGCTCGAGTTAGCCCTCTTGCACACAACTTGCTAGCTCCATCTCCAGCAGAGAACTTCGCGGATACGCAGACACTTTGCTCGTGCCTCTCTGTCTTGTCCTAGCAATCCGGTGTGCGTTACTTGCCCCGGTTGTTGTCAAACAGTTCTCTCCTTGGCGCTTTTCTTTATTCACTTTGAGCACTTGATACCTTGCCCGTAAGTACAATGTGCTGTTTTCCTTATTCTGGTGTTCTGTCCAATTGCGCGACATGCGACATGCGTCATTCTTGCTTGATCAATTCGACTTCGCGTCTGGCGCGGCCGCGTTTTGTCGATCTGCGACCTCATCTTTGCTTGTCACTGCCCGCGCCAAAAGAACAGCTCGATGTGAGCTGATGAGCAAAAAAACTTCATATCTACTGCTCCTAACACTGCGCTGCGATGTGACTGTCTTCTTTTGACGTTTGGAGGCCGATCACAAAATCGCGACATGGACGAGTACAGGTCAAGCCTCAAGACCCTGGTCGCGTCACATCAGCTTGCGCGGTCGCAGACCCACGCCTGCAGATGACAGGCCAGTCATTATGGTTCTGGTGGCCATCATGACTTGTCTGAACCGACAGTGACTGCAGTCGTGGCAGCGTCTCGCAGGGCAACACTGGGTTATCATCACTTTTTCTCTCTCATACCAATACTTTGACCGATCTCATTGCTAATCTTGTCATCGTTTAGACTATGCAGCAGTGGCAGGTTGGCCCTGTGCCGGAGTATGTTTACTCCAACTCCACACATCAACCCAATGAGATGCAGTGAGTACAATACTTGATTTCCTTGTTTCTTGTACTTCACCAAGCATGGCTTCTTGGTCTGCTACACGACGCCGGTCTCGGCTATACCACAGGCTATCCCACATCACCCCTGACACTTCATGACCCTGGGCCGATGTCTGCAAGTCGTGTATCACCGCCTCTCTTTTTGTCGTTTACAGCCGCCAGCCATCGTGATGCTCCTAACACCCGGGGCTACTTACCTTGTTCCGGAATGACTGGATGCCTGACGTCTCGTTGGCCGCCATGCCGAGTCATAATTACAGCAATGTCCTACCACAAGAAGCAACACTGCTAACCAGCGTGCCCTGACAGTAACGCTCATCAGTACCAGGCCGACATGGCCCGCCGTAACGAGCGCATGGAATTCCCCTACGGCGCTCCTCAGCCCAACATGGCGCCGCAGCAGCAGCAACAACATCATCCTGCTCCCGTTCAACCTCCCATGAACGTTCCTCAACAACCACCAAACGGTCCTCCGCCGCCCCAGCAGACTCCGACTCCGACTCCGGCTCAGCCCGGCCGGCAGCGGAAGCGGCCCGCACCGTCAGCTGCTCCACCTCCCGTCACGACCGCTCCTCCTGCTCCGGTCGCCCCCGCTCAGGTTCAGCCGCCTCCGCCGGCACCCACTGCTCCTCAAGTAGTAGCTCCTCAACCACAGCCTCAAGCACCGGTAGATGATCCAAATGCCGCAGCAGTTGCCCCTCCACCGGCCAAGAAGAGCAGAACCAACACTCCCTGGACGCCCCAAGAAGAATTGCGGCTCAAGCAGATGCGAGATGCGGGAAACAGTTGGGCTGAGATTGCTAAGGTGAGGCGTATTGCGCGAACCACTTGTAGCTCATGAGCTAAAAGAACCTTTAGACTTTCCCTACACGGACAGAGGGATCTGTCAAGAAGCACTGGTACAAAGTAAACTTCCCGGATTGACTCGTGTTGGCTATGACCGAATATCTGACTGGCTCTAGGACATGCATTACGCAGAGTTTGCTGAGGACGAGGTAACCACCGTTCGCCCTGCACGTTGACCAACCGAGCTGACCTCCCCCTCATCAGAGCCAAGCGTTGTTGAACGCCATTAAGGAGTACGAGAATAACAAGTGGAAGGTGATTGGCCAGAAAGTCGGCAAGCCGGCCAAGGTACGCCCACTAACTCCAACCGCCTTGAGCTTGTGTGAAGGACACGCATTGTGCTAACATTCGATGTAGGCTTGTGAGCAGTACGCGAAAGAGCATTTCCCGGGTATGGTCACGAAGCTCGGCCGCTAGCAGCGGGGACCTGACGATGCTGATCAGACTAACCCCCTGACAGATCTCTTTGCCAATTCCAAGGGGCGATAGGTCAAGCCACGGCAAGTGGCAGACTGTCCCCTCCACGATGCTTGCATAGCAACGCGGCCGAGCTATGTTGACCAGTTGCCACTCGTTGAGAGTCGGTGCAAGACTTGTTCGTTATTTCAGTACAAGATTTATGGCA
This sequence comes from Fusarium decemcellulare, assembly GCA_013266205.1. Classification (NCBI taxonomy): domain Eukaryota; kingdom Fungi; phylum Ascomycota; class Sordariomycetes; order Hypocreales; family Nectriaceae; genus Fusarium; species Fusarium decemcellulare. Next base: position 38,644 of record JAAGWO010000229.1, read on the forward strand.
GGAGAGGGGAAAGACCTGGATGAAAAGCACAAAAACACGGGGAGTTCAGCAGCGGCGTTCGTTTTTGCAGACATTACCCTGGAACTTGTTTAATGTTTACCCTTCAAACTTCTTTCTTATTCTTATTTTATGACGAGACATGGCGGATTTATTTAACCGGGTTTGTTACCACTCTTTGGGACCGGATATGTGTGGGAACTAGGAACGGCGGGCCTGCTGTACGGGTGGGAAGACGGGAAATGGAACACTCGTTGCAGCAACACTTGTGCAGGCCACCTACAAAGGGCGTGTTATGACTTTGGACGGGAAACACATGGGCGGTCGAGGACCTGGAGGGATAAATTGCTGATGGGAGACGGTTGATGGATGGCTGCACTCCATCTAGGCTGGCGAGAGTCAAATTGCGGGAAACTGGGTTGAAGATCAAAGATGGTGTAATCGGAACGAAAGACGATCGAGGACGAGGGGCCGTTGCGAGACGGATGGGTATATGGAGCGTTATGACGATTGTCTCAGTGCTTCTCTTCTTGCTCGTCGTTGCTTCACTGAGGTGGAGGAAGGACGAGACTGTTCGATTTAGGATCGGTTATACTTATACCCCAATGCCTGGAGTTGTTTCCTTACATCTGACGCATATGGACTGGCCTTGCTGGGCAATGAGTTTGTGACTATATGGATCCACCGCGGGAGTGGATGGCATATACTTGGGCGTAATGGCTCTTGGAGGTACCTGGGTCGTAAGCCTCGAGTATTGCTTACAATGTGATGCAGTCTCGGGATACATGGTACAAACGACGGTACTCAGCCAAGGAGTCTCGTCCAGCCACAGGACCTACCCTTGCTAGTCGGGAGCCACAGTACCTCAGGAAGGCTAATAAGTATGGCAAAGACATCTTGTTTTAAGTTTGGGCACATGGAAAGCGAATTCTAAACTTCGATATGGGCAGGCTTCACAATCAGTGCTCTGTTGCCCCTTTGGCGACATGTAAAGAGTATTGCAATAACCAGAAGCTTAATGCTGAGCTTCTGAGCTTCACGAGGCGACTGCGACTCTACGTGTTTACCTTAGCTGGTAGGTACTTGTGGTTGGCAGGCTGGAAGCAAGCATTGACCAGGATGTCTCCCTCAAAGGTGACGGGTCGCGTGTCATTGTGGCGTCGAGGCTTGCGGGATGCTTTGTGCGACAAGAGCTGCTGCTGGGAGAGGTAGAGCTGACAACGGTGATGCAGGATGGCGTCGAAGGTTTTTGGAACCCGTCAGACGTCATGAGGGAGCTGTCACTGTTTCGAATGCGCCGTCATCCATTGTATGCGCAACACGGGTGTGATGGGCGAACTGAAGTGCAGCAGGAGAGGTGGTATGATCCCAGAGTTGTAAGAGCAGGGATGGGCGACAGCAGCCTGAAGCTGAAGTAAGGCATTGTGTTGGGCGATGGGACGTTGGAGAAGATCTCCGGGGCCGAACTTCCATGTTGGGGAGCATTGATGGACAAGAGGGAGCATGTACTATGTAGGTACGGAGGAGGGGAGATAAGGATCGATCCGCAGGGTTGCGGTTATCTCTGTGAAGCGTGCTGGCTGACGAATGAGCGAGAAGCAATTCCAAGGCGTAGTTGGTCGGGTCTCAGTGTTGGCATTGATTGACTCTGACCCGATCGACTCCTTGGACCGACAGCCGGCCGGCGGTAGGCGAGGGGAAATCACTATCAGTCCGGGTGACTCGAGGTGTCTCCTGGTGCCATTTCGATTATGCGACCATGGCTCACCACCAACGCAACATCGAGCTCACCTCCCTTGCTCGGCTCAAAGGTTGTTCTGGGTACTATTGTCTATTGATGAGTTGGCAGTGGGAGTTCAGGCTGTTGTTGCTGCCATCTCATCATGATGGGGATGGCCTCGCCCTGCGTCTCCCTGCTGTTGGCAATCTTGGTTTGGTCCGGATAAAGTCCTCGGGACCAAGTAGGCAGGCAAACAGGCCTGGAGGTGCAGGTAATTATCTCGCGCGCCAGGAGCGCCGGTAAACGAGGTCATCGCCCACTCAGACTCGGGCGTCACCCACCAAATCAGGGGCCAGCCGGGGTACCGAGGCCCGTGATCACGACTTGGCCCCGTCGCAAGCTCCAGAGTCGAGGACGGCCATTGGCTCCTTCGTTTCTTGGGTAGCCTTGGGACAAGCTTGGACTCGGATTTCTCGTGTGCGCGTTATTGTTCGGGCCTGGGTTCGTCTGGAGTTGCGGATCCCCGGCACCAGGGACCCGCAGGAGTGAAGGTGCTAGCCTGCTAGGGCATCTTGGACTTGAGGGGGCAGCCCTTTTTGGGGGGGACGTCCATTTCTCCTGCGAATGCTTTTTGATCCTTCATCACCCGACAGTCGTTTCTGGGAACCAAAACCTCCCTTGGTTGTTTCCTTTCCCTTCTTGTTCTCCGGTTTGTGTGTCTGTGTTGCTTTATTGTTGTTATAATTTGCCCTCCCCGTCCGATTTTCCCTTTTCTGCACGACAGACACAGGGAGACGAGGATCACGGCGGCGGCTATCAAACGTCCACTCGCTCTCGCTCGTCACACAACCTGACGCCCCCGTCAACCCCCGATCGACCGATCCCAAGCACGACACCACGCGACATTATCCAGCATTCGCCTTGTGTCGCCGTTCGCTTTCTGCTGCTTGGGCTTCCTTCTACGCTCGTTAGGAAGAAAGTCAAGTAACCCATCGAGGGATCCGCGCAACGAAGGGATTTAGCTCGGGAACCGAGATACGCGCAAACTCTATCGCGGCCCCATTCCAGCGCCTTTTTCGCACTCGCTTGATATCACCGAAAAACAAGCCAAGCTGTTCCCCAATAACGGCCACTACACCCTAATCGAACAATAAACCCAATCCATTCGCTTTTCTGGGTTGCTTTGATTGTTGTTGTGTTTTTGTTTTTTACAGTTTCTTTTTTACGGCAGTCGTTACTTCGCACGCGACCTGCCATATCTAATTCTTAGTATCTCAACTTCCGATTTGTCGTTTAATATCGGAATCGCTCTGCTTCAAGGGCTTTCGCGACGACATAGTCAGCCACATCACTACATTTGATTTACTCGATCATATTCATAATGTTGCGATCTCTTGCCTTGGTCGCCCTCTTGGGCGCCAGCTCTGTTGCTGCCGACTCCGTCAAGTGCACCGCCAATAGCAAGTGTCCCGAGGACACACCTTGCTGCTCCAGTATGTTTCTGTTACCACTCCCTTTGCGCCTCGATCCTTCTAACATACTTCTAGCCTATGGCGAATGCGGCGTTGGAGCCTACTGCCTTGGTGGTTGCGATCCTACCATGTCCTTCAAGCTTGATTCATGTGTTCCCGCTCCTGTCTGCGAGGATCGCAAGATGAAGATGAATTCGCTTGACCGTATCGTCGACATTGGCAAGTATCTTGGTGATTCCTCCAAGGCCGATTGGGTTGCTCAGGGAGAGCCCGCCGTCTTCAAGGATAACGTCATCCTTACTATGCCCAAGGACAGTGTTGGCACCCTTCTGTCTTCCACCGTCTACATGTGGTACGGCAATGTGAAGGCTCGCTTCAGGACTAGCCGTGGCCGTGGTGTCGTCACGGCCTTTATTCTTTTCTCCGACGTCAAGGATGAGATCGATTACGAGTTCGTCGGTGTGGAACTCAACACCGCGCAGACCAACTATTACTTCCAGGGTATTACCAACTGTAAGTCGCTCAGTTAACTGATCCTGCCGTGCCCCTGTCGCGCTTCGACAGTGCCACATCGGGTGTCCACGTGACACCCTCGATGGTCACACCAAGCTTTGCTAACACTGCTGCCACAGACGAGAACTCGGAGAACATCACCCTTTCTGACACGTTTGAGAACTTCCACGAGTACGAAATCCGCTGGACTCCCGACAAGATCGAATGGTACGTCGATGGCAAGCTTGGCCGCACCAAGGAGAAGAAGGAGACTTGGAACGAAACCTCGCAGAACTACGACTTCCCCCAGACCCCTTCTCGCGTCCAGCTGTCTCTCTGGCCCGGAGGCAAGGAGACCAACGCTGAAGGAACTCGCAACTGGGCCGGAGGTACCATGGACTGGGATGCTCCTGATGTCAAGAACAATGGCTATTTCTATGCCACCTTTTCCGACGTCGAGATCGAGTGCTTCAACGCCAACACCGCACCTGGCACCAACAAGGGCAAGAGCTACTGGTACAAGGATGCCCGTGGTACTAACGACACCATTGTCGACGGCGACAAGGAGCACATCATTGCTTCTCTCCAGGCCACTGGTACCGACATGGACAAGGGCAAGAAGAAGGAAAAGGCCAAGGAAGACAAGGATGACGACAAGGACGACGATAAGGATAAGGATGATAAGGACGACAAGAAGGACGATGATGATGACGACGACGAGTCTGCAACCATTCCCGGCGGTAGCAGTGGTGCCCCTGCCAATGAGCACAGCGAAGACGGTGGCACCTCCAAGAGTGGCTCGGGCTCGGGCTCCAGCTCTGGCGGCTCCAGCAGTGGCTCTGATGGCAGCTCGAGTGACGACTCGAGTAGCGAAGAGCCCGCTGATACGTCCAACTGCGACACCAGCAGCTTCAACCAGAACTGCGGCAGCAGCAGCAGTAGCTCTAGCAGTGACAGCTCCGACGACAGCGGCAAGGGCTCTAACGCGGGCTCTCGGAACGGCGCTAGCGCTCTGGCCATCATCATTGCCGGCTGTGCTCTGTACTGGCTGTGATGGAGTGGGTTTGCGTTTGATGTCCATACTACCTTTTGTTCCTCACCGATGGTCGTTACCCCTTGCTGTTATATAAGCATTCTATTGCGCATTATTTGTTCTTTCTGCATTCTGATGAAACGAAGGTCTGTTTTTTATTACGGGACCGGCGTGTCTAGGGCCTGCGTTGTATGTAATGGCTCTTTTTTCTTGTGACTATACTTCTGTGCCGAGAGGGAGGACGTGGGTGAAGGCCCATGGTGGTAAGGACGTACGTACACGGAGAAGGGAGTGAAAAGAGAGTGAAAAGAGAGATTTCAAGATACTGTGGAGGTAATGGCCATGGCCGTCCACTCCCTACATTTGAACAAGTCGTTGTGTATTTGTGATCCGTCATGTTACAACTCTTTGGGTCCGTTAATGGCTTCGTCGGAAGTGCTCTTCAGCCAATGATCAGTCCAGCGATGTCTTTTCCTGCTAAGTGCGTGTGTTCATGCAACGAAGACATTCACACTTTTAGAGAACCAACAGAACAATGCACGCCAAGTTGATGAATCGTTCATGCTCCATAACGTCCTGTATCATGCGGCCCGCGCAGGTTTTGTGTTACTTTTTCTCGGGACAGATTGGCTACGGCTCATCAAGGGTACCTGGAGCCGCGTCTCGTGTTGATGAGGCCTGGTTATGCGAGAGATGTGTCATTTGCGCATCGATGAATCTTAAGACATGCTAGACATGAGATATTCTATATCCACCGGTTCGTGCCGGTGCTGGGACTAGGCTCTGAGGCTGTCACGACAAGCTGCAGGTTGCATGCTAAAGTGCGACATTGAGTATCTGCCTGGCCTTGACCGCTCTCATGGTGCATGCATAAATGTTTTGGCTGGCTCACAGATCCGGCGAGTGGTGCATCTAACAATTCTGTCCTGGATCCTCTACTGGACCACCTCCAAGAAAGTATGACTTCCTTTGATGAGGGAGAAATGCGACCAAACAGGCCGAATACACGCTCCTGCCCCTAAAGATTAGGGATTCGAGTTGCTGTATCACCAGAACCAATCAGTCGTAGCCCGCGGCGCAGTATACAGGGATCAATTCCTTCAAGGCAGCCAGGCGAACAGACTGTCATCACATTCCGAAAAGGCAAAATATCAAGACCTGCAAATGACTCTCTCGTTAGAGTCGTGATGATGGATGAATTCAAAAGCCCGAAACGATAAATGTGTAGCTCAGCTGCAAGACTCGTTTGATGATGATGCCCATATTTTTCGCGTTTCGCTGTCGCATCCAGGTCAATGCGCCGCTCTCGGGGCGTTTTTTTTCTGGGGATTCGGGTGCGAGAGCGAAAACGCGAGGGCGGGCGCGCATCGCAGATACTGCGATCATGGTAGCGGCGATCATGGTTACATGGGATTTGCTATGGGAAATTAGGGTGGCAGGGGTAGCTCCGTTAACAATCCTACAGTATCTCGGTGTGGAGACAACTGCCGACAGCCACGATGACCGTCGCGCCGCCATGGCTTGGACGAGATGGAAAAGGCGATGAGGATGGGACACGAAAGGATTGAGGTTGCCAAGATAAATAGAGCATCTCCAGCCTGCGCCGATTGAGAGAGAAGAATTATATCTCATCAGCATCGACTCGACAGCAAACATACACACATCTACATAAAACACCACCGCCAAATATCACCACTTGCACCATCACATCATCACTTACACACACATACATACATACACACTCAACCATGTCCTCCAAGACCATCGCCTTCTTCGGTGCCTCCGGCGGCTGCGGCCTCGCGGCCCTCAGGCTCGCCGTCGGGAACAACTACACATGTATTGCCCTGTGCCGCAACCCGGACAAGCTCTCGGCTGTCTTCCCCAGCAACCCGCCAAACCTGCACTTGGTCAAGGGCAACGCCCACGACGCCGAGGTCGTGGCGTCCTGCCTCGTCAACCCCAACGACCCGTCCCGCCTGGTCGACATGCTCTGCTTCACCGTCGGCAGCGTCTTCAACTTCACCAAACTTACCACGGACGACCCGCACGTGTGCGAGAAGAGCATGGACGCTCTGTTCAAGGCCCTGGCCACTCTGCGCCAGCAGGGCAAGGAGGGAAGCCCGCTCTTCGCCGTCGTCAGCACCACTGGCATCTCAAGGTTCCAGCGCGATGTGCCTATTGCCTTTCTTCCCATGTACAAGGCCCTCCACGTGCCCCACATGGACAAGAAGGTTATGGAGGAGCGGCTCGAGGCCAGTTCTGAGCGCTGGATCGCCGTGCGACCAAGTCTGCTGATCAACGGCGCCATTCCCGACCGCAAGATTCGGGTGCACATTGAGGATCCCATCAAGGGCATCGAGCAGAAGGAGGTTGGCTACACCATCTCTCGAGAAGATGTGGGACGGTGGATGTACGAGAACCTCATTGTGGGGGAGACGAAGCAGTATGAGGGTAAGGCTATTGGTCTTACCTGGTAGAGGAGCATCTTGGCTGGATCCACGATTATCAGGAATGGCATCTTTACGAATTGATTGTTTGGGGCTGGGCTATTCATGAGTGGCATTGGTTGTGGGCGTCTTGGGGATATGGATACTTCACGATAGGCCGTTGCTTTTTAGTCATTTGACCAATGAGCTAACGTCACGATTTATGTTTCAGAGTCTTTATTCCCGCCCTGCTTCTGCTGTCTGACTGTCACTAGGGTATCGTGTAAGCTAACCAGTAGCTTTGCTGTGAGGTGACAGTACCGTCCCTTCCACCCGTGTCTTCACCAACTTTCTCTCCCAAGCTTTCGATCCTTGCACTGATGGAAGAATCCAGGCACTGAGTTGCCTTCGAAACTTGTCGAGTTTAACTGAGATCCATGTCGTCGTCCATGACCACGGTGGCCTCGTCCTCGGGCTCTTCAGCGGGCGCGACTTCAGCTCTGTCGAGTCCCACGGTCATGCCAAGGAAAGCAATAGCGTCGTCAATTCCTCCGGGCTGGTTGAACCAGTGTCTGCCATTGTCGTACTGACGCCAGGTAGCATCTCCTCCAAAGCTCTGGAGCGTGTCGTAGAGCTGAATACCTTTGCTGACTTGCACAATCGGGTCGTCGACGCAGTGTTCAATCAGGGTGGGTGTGTGACGAACGACGGCCGTGTCCCGTGGAGCGTTGGGCAGGTTCAGGATGGAGCGGAGCTCACGCAAGTTTCGTCCGTCGAATGGAAGGCGGCCTGAGAAGAGCAGGAGAGCTCCGAGGCGAGGAAGACCCATGTAGCCGTCGCCGGGGATCTTGAGGTTGAAGAGCGTGTGGATGGCAACACTTGCACCCTGATCAAAGCCTGCCAGTATAATTCTCTCGTACCTGCCTCCAAACTTGTTGGCCTCGACTTCAACCAAGAGTCTGATGCGGGCAACGTTGGCCTGCAGGCCCTCGAGCTGAAGTTCTTCCTGTTCGTTGAGGCGGCACGAGTCCCAGACTGGGAACCACTGGTAGACGGTGCCGGCGGGGATGGCAAAGACCCAGCGAACGGTGGGGAAAGCCTCCATCAGGGACTGGCCGTGTGAGTTGGTAACCTCATCGAGTCTCTCGGCGAATCGGCGGGGGGTCTCTCCACGGCCATGGAGGAAGATGACCGTGTGAGTGTGGTTGTGCCCTCTGGCGGGCGAGTGCACGAGGACGGGAAATGGGACATCCATCGTGTTGGTGGTTTGGTCTTTGATACCTAGGAGGAGGAAGAGAGGGAAAGGAAGAGTTGAGTTTCTGTAACATGATGACTCGAGGAGAGATATCACGGATATCTTGAGGGTGCTGCAGATGGAGGCTACAATACAATAGCACAATAGCGATGGTGGTGAAGTTGTGTTTGCCTGTAATGGTTGGCCAACACCACCAAACAACTCGACGCTCAGCAGCCATAAATAGGCATTCGTTGAGGCAAAATGAACCCAAATGGGTTCCCAAACGTAAACCTACAGCCACAAGATCGGTTTGTAATTTATAGTCTGGTTCGTTCTCTTGTGCTTGGGGAATTATCCCCTAGACGAACGGTATCATCTTGCTCGTCCGCTCCACATGATGGCCATGCGCTCTGATGACCTCGAGCGATTACTCGATCGGAATGGTATAAGAGCTATTGAGGGCTTGATTGGCCTTGTTTGCAATACCAATAGTAAACGTGCCATCGATATGGTCTTGTATGTTTCGCACATGATGCGGAGCCGTTCCCCGGACAAGCGGCCATCGGGCGACCCGCGGGTCTATTCCCCAGACCTGAATTAGAGACCAGGGTCAAGGTTTTGGGTGAATGGTTTGACAAATCATATTAGAGGTCAAAATAATCGGCTGGATGGCGGCGTTGGTTGGGCGCTTTCCAGAGCCCTGGAGCCCAAGGAAGAGCTGTTGCTGCTGCCTTGTAGGAAGAAAAAAACCCGGGATGCATCTTGGATAACCTGCGAGACCTGTAAGTGATCAGAAGTAATGTTCGTTGTTGGTAGCGCCCCCATTTCCCCAGAAATAACTTTAGAGCGTAGAGCGGATTGTGACTATGGTGGATCAACCTCTTCAACACAGGTAATGATTGTCAAAGCAAAGGGTCGCTTATAGAATTAGGTAGGTTTCAGCGCGTAATGATTCAAGAGAGAACTTTAACTGAGAATGCCAAGACTTTGCGACTATCTTGATTGGACAACCAACGTGTTGGTACTCAACCTGATTGGATATCCGAAGCGCTTCAAGTAAAGAGCGCCGCCCCGAGATATTCCTAAGGATACGGCGCTTAGATCCTGGTAAATGCCCACAGGAGACTGTATATGAAATGGATGAAACTCCCCCTCTGTCTGAAAACCCAAGCCATGTGTCTTTCACCTCAGACACTTCTCGACAAAGGAGTCCATTGTTCCCACAATGGCAGCTCCGACACTTACACCAGACTATGCCTCTCTGATGACCGAGCAAACATTAGTTGAAGGTGACCGACCCCCCAACAAGTCACCTGAGGCCAGAACGACAGAAACCGATAACAGCAAACATGCCAAAATCCGACACCCCTTTTGGCTTACAAAACCCGCCCCTATCCTATTCGCAACCGTCTTCGCCGCGTGTGGTGTGGCCCTCATCGTTTTGGACCGCTCGTCTCGAAATGGGCTACCGCTCAGCATATCCGCCAGCGAATACTCGTGGACCTATGGCCCGACAGCTATCCTCGTCGTTATCTTGAGTTTCTGGAGACGCATCGACTACTATTATAAATCGGCACAACCGTGGCGTGAGCTGCACGCTGGACCCGCGTCGACCGAGCGATCTCTTCTCCTCGATTATATATCGCCCATCCAGGTGACAAGCATGTTCACGGCATTCAGAGCCAAGCATCACTCTGTTGCTGTAACAATTTTGTCGTTTTTTCTTATCAAAGGCATCACCTTGGTGTCGACAACCTTGTTCGTGGTTAAGCCGACTTTGCAAAGTGGATCATTTGCCATAGAATATCCAGACGCTTTTGATGCATCACACGTGTGGTCATCTCCTGCATACGAGGTCAGGGAAGAGGATTCCCGAGGAGAATTGGTTTGGCCAAATGTAAACGTCTACGGCGGTGGATCCGATGATTTCATCTGGGCGTACGTGGCAAGGCTGAACGGCGAAGCAAAGAGTGACACCAAGTGGAATACCCAAGATGGCATGGTTACGCAGAGACTGCGACTACCGGATTCGACTCTAAACATGACCACCTTGGAAGCTCCCGTGGATGTTTTCCAACCCAATGTCACATGTGAAGAGGCTGAGCTTTCTGTCAGCCGTGGTAACCCCAGCTGGGATTCTGCCACATGTTCGACGGGTCCGATCTATTTTTTGGAATCTCGAACCTATTCATATCAGCGCGTTAACTGCTCTCAGAGTAATAATGCGAGCTCGGACGTGGGTTTCCATTGGCCTGGCTACATTGAGGATCATGACGTGCGCCACGTTTTCAGTGTCGCGCTGTACGACCAGGACGATAAGGGGCCCAAGCTGGCGAATTCATCGTCTATCATCTGCAAGATTGGTTATAACATAATATCAGCCAACGCGACGTGGGACCTACTCACTGGTCATGTTACATTTGCTGAAGGTGCCTTGGAAGGACAGGGAAAATTGCTCCCCAACTTGTCAAACCCTGCTTTCGCCGAAATGCTTTGGACTGGCTTGGACGATACCGCATCCTCGCTCAAGCTCGATAAAGAATTGCCGGGCGGCACAGAAACTAACAGATCTGTCACTGAATTTTCACGGGTGAACGAGTCATTTCTCCAACTACTAGTTGCTAAGTTGGGTATTCAAGATGATCTAGATTCCCTCCTCGACACGTCTGTGTTGAAAGACGCATCAATTTCAGTCTTCAAAGGAATAGCCACAGAATTTGCCAATAAATTGCTGGTGGAAAAGAAGGAAGCTCGGGGGACTGCCCGTGGAGTGGTCAGCGAGGCCAGGCTTCACACAAGACCGATCTCTCTTTGGACAATGGTAGCGGGCTTCTTTGTCCTGGCTTTGCTATGTTGTTTCCTGCTACTTGCAACTTCAACCGACTTCTGGGTTCCAGCCATGTGCGGCTCTATAGCCGGCCATGCTGCTGTACTCGCCAACAGCCGGGCCCTCCAGGACTTTTTGAAAGACGCTGGACATTGCAGGAACAAGGAGCTCAAGTCGAAGCTTCAAGGCATGCATTTTGGCACAACCGATGCTACTGGTCCTGGAGGTTTCGCCGTTGAGATAACACAGCAAAATCCAACGCCGGACGAGGTTCCTATTGCAGAAGCTTCGGCGAAACGCAAGTCATGGGTACCGATAACGGGGCGATTTTCTTACGTCGTCACGGCGCATGTTACTGCAGTCTTGGCGATTGTTGGACTCGAGATCTTGCAGCAGCTTTCGGATAAGAGGAAGGGTCTCCTCGACATGACAAACAGCGACTCGACTGTTCCGTCCTATACCATCCGCCTGGCATCTACAGCCACCGTTTTCGCCGTTGCCACCTTGTTCAACTGCATCGACTTTACGATTGTAACGTTTGCTCCATACAGCACTCTTCGCTCGGGACGCGTCCCGGCCGAAAGGAGCATTTTGTTTCACCTACTATCTGTTTCACCTTTTCTTGTCTTGTTCAGGTCTCTTCGTCAAAGGCAGTTTGGGGCGGCTGCTTCCAACATGTCTTCTTTGATCGGTGGCTTTTTGACCATCATTGTCTCTGGCCTCTGGGTCTTGAACGCACCAGTGGTCGTAGAAAGCCCCTCTACAGCCACCATCGGAAACTGGGATGCGTCCTGGTTAAATGGTACGTTTGAAGATGATGCAGGGGCGGCACGCGCGTTGAACCTCATCCGTTACGGGGGCAGCAACACACCTACAGGGATTTGGAACGATTTAGTGTTACCACAGGTCAACATATCCTCCTCGACCTTCGATGTCGTGGGCCGGACTGCAAATTATGCATACAATTTGGGGGCATTGAGGCCAACCCTCAATTGCACTGCGATTCCCAGGGCAAATATCAGCGCGACCTGGGCCGAGAGGATAAACCTGATGCCGGGGTGGACCTACAATACCGACATCTCTGCTCAATTTGCTCTTCCATCCGAGTGTGTCAATACATCGTCTTCTGGAATGACGAATCTCTCTTTCGGCAGGAGTATAGAGATGAATGTTGTGGGGCACGAGAAACAGGAAAAGCCAGGTTGGATCGGCAGATACATTGACTTGGATACTAATGCAGGCAAAGTGCGCACGAATTGCCCATCAGTCGGGGTCCTCTTCGGGCACGTTGAGTATACCTCAAATGACACTTCCAAGTGGAACCTGACTGCGTTTGTATGCTCACAGGGCATTGAACAAGTGCCAGTAGTGGTCACTTACACTGGCAATCGCTCTCTGGAACTCGACGAGCAGCACCCACCGAAACCCGATTCAACCGCGGCATGGCGTTGGCATAACGGCTCGCATGGACAAGCATTAGGTTCCAAGCTCAGTGTCCATCAAAACTTTAACCTGGCACCGTTTCCAGCGGATCAAAATTTAGACCGGCAAGTCGACCCATTCTTCAATCACTTGCTGGCGGGGCCGGACAATTTTCAAAGAGAGGACCTGGAAGGAGACAAGAATATCGACAAGTTGATTCGCGCTGTGACTCGAGACTATAGCGAGTACATGCGAATTCTCATCGACCGCAACTTCCGAGCAAACAGCAACAGCACCCGCACGACCCTCATCAGCAGCACAGGAGAAGCGTCTGCCAAGCAGCCATTTTCAGCGACGACAAACATAACCGGCATATTTTCCGAGGAAGTTACTCGTCTCGGCATCCACTTCACCTCGAAGGTGATACTGCAAGTTCTGCTAGGGGCAATGGTCATTGGTGGACTGGCAAGTTATGCTCTCGTCAAGTTGGACGGAACTTTACCCCGGAATCCATGCACTATCGCGAGTACCATGGCGTTTCTAGCCGGATCACAGCTGTGTGGTCCTGACTCGGATATTATTCCCCAGGGGGCCGAATTTATGAGTGACGGCCAGCTGAAGCAGGTATTTGACGGATGGGTATTCAGCCTCGGATGGTGGCATTCTGAAAACGCTGGTGTGGAAGGGTCAGACGAAACAACCAACGAGAGCGGACTCGCGAATGGCGATGAATCGTCTGTTAGTACAATCTCGGTGGGTGGGAGAACAAACGAGCGTTTTGGGGTTGATGTTGGGAGTGCGAACGTCTCCAAGTTCGACAAAGATTCTTGAGTTACGTTCATTGCGGGTAGATCCAGTTGCATAATAGATATTATATACAAAGTTGTATTTATTTTTAAACTCAATAACCACTCCCTTTCAATTGCTGCAGACATTTTCCTATGGATCTGGCCTGGGGCTCACATCTCGGGTGTCTTGGGGCATTGGCCTCTGCCCAAGTATGTAGTCATGGTGATCTGTATTCACAACCCTGGCCTGGCCGTATTCCTTGTTTTGTGTAACTAACCGTTGTGTAAAAGTTCCATTGTGCTGACTTGACCCTGGCAGGCAGTCATGGACTTCTTGGCTAGGCTGGGTACGCTGTGGACTATTTTCGCCAGGGATTGACAAGGCGCAGAACCAAAGTTCTATTAGGTACCAGAAATTTACTAGGCGGCTTGTCTTTTTCCATGCACTGACATATTTGGTGTCGACTGCCCCGAAATGAGCACAGTTGACGCCATTGAGACAGCTGCCAGAAATGGAGCCCGCTGACGGCAGGTAATTGATTGATGTACGCGCTGTGGACGAGGAAACCAGGCTATTCATCTTGAAGAGGGCAGGTGCGTGCTCACGTGTCAACCTGGCAATGGTCTATGTGGTACTCCATAAGGTCGCAGCTTATCCAGCCAAGCGTCTATGTGCATCGATCCGACACCGCCTCCTGTACCTATGCAACAACAAAAGAAAGCCATGTTCGTTATGGCTCTCAGCTCAAGAGCAAAGTTCACTGCAACCCCTGGAGAATATGTCATGATGACGGATATTGAGAGGCTCGGATGACTTGCAGTTGTGATGCATTCCTCAAATCCTTCCGGGTAGTTGGCCATTGATGAAAGGAGCAGTTTGGGTGTCACATGTCTGACATGGATGGCCTTGGGCCATAGGGATTCGCCAGAATGGAAGCAATGACAAAGATTAGGTTTCAAGCGCGGCGATTTGATTGACAGGGATGATGCACAATGCTGAGCAATGCGGATGAACTGGTGATGAGGGTTCGTCGGGCTGAGAACAACTTCTGATAGCCTGTCTCCATGCTTAAACTCGTTGGTAGTTGGTTGTTGGTAGCCCCTGGCCACGGATCGCGGGCCTCATAAGGCTGCTGCCACCTCAGGGGCCTAAATGGCGGCCCTCCGCCCCACCTCCGTACCTGCCCATTGGGAAGGCCGCAATTCAGGCCTCCTTGGTAGACGTCAGGTGAAACCGGACTGACAGGATAGAAGAGTCATGGAGCCGTTGAAGTAAAAGCCTCAGTTTTTTCTCCTGCTGATCCAATCCCCTTTGTCGGCCTAGGCTGGGTCTAAACACGACTCTCGCTCGAAACGGCCCCTGCATGTCCAACCAAACGACTGGACTCCTTCGGCTACGGTAGCCGCCCCCACCAACACAAACAAGCCCCTGACGAGGCATCTAAGATCCAATTGATGCCGAGCTGAAGGGCAAACGGGAGGTTAATGAAACAGGCCTTCTGCGGCCTTTCCTTTCCATTGGTCCCGTGTCTCTTTGAAAGTGCATCTGCATTTGTCAGTCAGTTCATCTCTGCTTGCTCCGGTGGGACCTTGCTGCTGGCAAAACTCACCGTCATCATCGCCAAGGCCTCGCTTGTCAGATATAGACAGCCAGGGCGTCAGCAAGTGAACGGATCATTGGCTGGTTCGCTCTTGCGGCGCCGAAAGGGCTCTGTATCGCCGTCTACGGTCCGCTCTGTCGCTTTTTTTGATCTTTTGTCGGCTTTCCCTGTTGCCGTCCGTTTCGTTTCAACATTGCCGCGCCGTGGCTTGTTCGGACTTGACTCTAGTCTAGTGCCCGCTGACTGAGCTCGCATTAGGCCAAGGGAAGTAATAAAGCTTACCCACAACGTTAAAACCTTGGCATTATCGGCATCATCATCATCATCTCGTAAAGAGTCAACCAAACCCAGAAGCGGCCGTCTTTTCATCAGGCTCTGGAAGGACTGAATGAATCAGGCTGTCGAGAGAATGCCGCAGCACCAAACAGAGCACAGGAATCACCAGGCCCAGAAACAAGCTGCTTACCATGCTGCAGCGCTGCACAGCCCCTGCCACTGAAGCACCTGAGAGACGTCGGTCTGGGTAGGTGGACATGGTTGATCCTTCCGACCCCAAAAATGCCAAGAAGCTAGCCTACCTCTAGGGAAGGTATGTAGCTACGGATACCGGGATACAGTACCATCGCAGCCCCAGCCAGCCCAATCTATTCCCATCAACGCCTTCGCCTTCGCCCTCCCGCATGGCTTGTTACACCCAATGGTTGCCCTCAGACTCTGACCCCTGTCACGCCCCTTGCTTGCGCCTCCGCCAGAGCAGAACCACACGTTGAGCTTCTTCGTGCACTTCGTACCCCCTCAGGGAGCAAGGGGTTGTTTGACAACGAGGCCGCCACTTGCTATCCTCATGTTCCTACTGCTTCTCTACTAGAAACATGGCTTCTTCACCTCCTCTTTGGCTAGAGGCTTAACCGCTTTGTTCGCGCATGGATCACATTCACCCTCTCCAAGGTTTCGCGCCATCTTGGGGCCCACGGACGGAGGCTGATGCTTATGTATATATTCTCCGTTGATCATCGCCCTCATGACATGGGGTCTCGCATTTTCCTATTGCTCCCTGTACCCTTCTGTCTCTTTTTTTTTTTTAGGCTCACAGCCTCACAGCGAACCCGCAGAGATCCCTTCTCTTTTAGAATCCTGTCAGCCTCCTTCATTTCCCCATAAACCCGTATTACATACCTTGCCCCTAGCTTTCTTAAAAAGACCGGACTGGCTCCCGTCTTTTGCTTTTCCATTACTATCATTTCTTCTCTTGCATTTCTAGCTTGATACCCCCTGTCTTTCGTTATTGTTTTTCGACCTCGATTGTCGATCACAGTTCGCTACATACACCAGCTACGCAACTGCAACGAAACACAACACACATACATACCTCTCACCATGAAGTTCACCTCTTTTGGCCTCACGGCCGCCCTCGCTGCCTCCGTCTCTGGCATGCCTCACTCTACCCGCGATGCCTACTCCAATGCCGCGCCCACCTCTCCTCTCGCCCGCATCCTGCTGGGCAACTCGGGTAACATTTACGTCGCCGACTTTTACCGTGGCGAAGAGAATTTCACGTTGTCCCGGGCAGAGGTTGAGGGCGGTAACTCTTGGATGGCCTTCGTATCTCCGGACCTGTTGTACGCCGTCGACGAGAACGCCGCCAACATGCGCCTCTTTCAGCTGAATCTGAAGGACACCAAGCCAGGGGAGCAGGAGATCCTCAAACTCGACCTCAACACGACGTATCTGGAGCCCAGGAACTCTAGTATCGGTGTCGTTCACCTCGAGTTCAATTCTGACAAGACCCGCCTCGTCGGTTCCGCCTATGGCAACGGTACCGTTGATATTTGGAACACCGAGAACGGCGGTCTTGAGCTCATTAAGACCATCAAGTCGGACGGCAAACTCGGCCCCGACAAGACCCGCCAGGCTGCCGCTCACCCTCACCAGGCCAACCTCGACCCCTCTGGCCGCTACTTCGCCGTCAATGATCTCGGCACCGACTCTGTCCTCATCATCGACTCCAAGGATGATGCTTACACCGTCGCTGACAACATTCGCGTTGAGGAGCGTTGCGGTCCCCGCCATGCTGTCTTCTATCCCCGCGGCGCTGAGAAGGCTACCCACTACATCATCGGCTGCGAGCTGTCCAACCAGGCTCTCGTCTACAAGGTCACCTACGAGGAGGACACGCTCGCCTTCAAGCTCCACCAGTCCATCTCCACCTTCGGCAAGGACCTCCCCGCCGAGAATATCACGGCGGCCGCCGTTGGTGAGGTCATCCTTGCCCCCAACAACAAGGACCTCTACATCTCGAACCGTCTCACTGGAGGCAAGACCGACTCCATCGCCCACTTCACCGTCGCTGACTGCGGTACCCTCACCTACAATGAGGGAGTTTCGTCCTCTGGTCTGCTGCCCCGCATGATCAGCTTCAGCACCAGCACCCAGCACGTTTTCGTTGGCAACCAGGATGGCGAGAAAGGCCTCGTCGCCCTCAAGCGCGGCAAGGATGGCAAGCTCAACAAGACACCCGTTGCCAAACGGCCTGGCTCCGACTTCGGAAAAGCCGGGTTTGGACCCTCATTTGTGCAGCAGCTCACTTTGTGAGTGTGATATGGGGAGAGAGATGAGCGTAAACGGCATTTTTCATGGCGCTATTGGCGTTCTCTGGGCAGAAAGGAACTTTATCTTAGGTAATCCGTCAAAGTCGACTATTTCAAGGACGAGCACGACATGTATATATCATTTTTTAGAGAAAATTGGATAAGTTCTCGTCAATTCTGTCTGGTATCAGATCCTAGTGTCCTGTGACATGTGATAAAATATGCCGTAATCTCTCTGACTATAATGTCATCAACACACATGTGCTGTCTGCCCTCTCAATCGGCTTATCCCTTTGACCCTACTGGTAATGTCAAGATATGTTCCACAAACATTTTAACAGCCTTTTTAAGGAATGCTCGGTGGTCTCTCCGAGAGATATCGGTTGGCTCGTCCAAAAACGTCTCTTAGTGCCAGAGCCCAACCCTGCAGGTATCGTACCGTGATCCTCGTAACTAATCGTCTGGTGTTACCAGCCTCTTCAGTCTGAACTAGAATCACTCGCCATTCCGGCACCTCCTCGTCCTGACGTATCCTCCAACCTTTCTTGTAGATCATTATACTCTGCATCGAGCAAGTCCTGGTCATCACATTTGTGAGCCGTCTCAAAGTCGATTAATACCGCCTCACCACCATCTTCGCCATCTCCGCCTCGGATCAAGAAATTGTGCTTGTTGATGTCCCCATGAAGGATTCCTAGCTCATGTAACTTCCGTAAGCTGTTTTGGCATGCTGCTAGGTCCTCGGGCTCTGCGGTGCGAGCGCCGGGTACTTCTTCAAGCAAGAAGCCGATGACACGGCCGTTCTCATGGATGTGTCCGAGAAACGCGGGGCCGATACCCCGGCCGTGGATCCACTCGTACGAGGTAGTCTCGGCCGCGAAATAGGGAATCTCCCAGGGGAATTGAGCAAATTTAGCCAGCACGGGGCGATCAAAAGATGGATGTGTGACGCGGTGTAGTGTTTGCCGTACGCGTTCGAGCTGGCTAAGCTCCAGGTGGTTGATTATTGTTTTGTGCCAGATATTGCCGATGCCCGGCAGGCTGCTCCTCCTTGTTTCGCAGAAACATGTCTTCCCTGTGTGCTCGTCCTTGCCAACCCGGCCCTCATTCCAATCGCCATCAGGAAACACTGGAAGTTGCGGCAGGAGGACAGGTTCAAAGGTGCGATCCTGGGGGGCAACGACACCTCCATCTAGTGTCACGTATCTGACGTGAGCGTCGTCGACAAGAAAGCGGTATTCGCTCTTTTCGCTCTCATCAGAGTCGGCCAGAACGGCAAGCAGTTTGATGTTGCTGTTGGATTTCATGGTTGAGGAAAGCTCCGACGTTGGTGTAGTCTCAGGATAGTCGCTGAAAAGCAATGGAGGCAGAAGAGCCCGAGAGCGAGAGACCCTGTAGATGTCAAGTCGATGCGCGTAGGGACTAATACGCGCCTGGATGTGATTGCGTTGTGGGAGCTGATATGATGGGGTGAGGTGGGCGGTGACACGTGGGGGCTGGGGCAGGCCGTTGCAAGACAAACAAACCACGTGCAGAAGATCGATGGCCAAGGAAGGGATCTCCAGTGAAGAAGGGATGAACAAGAGGAACTATCCATCTTTAATAATAAGGGCCTTGAGGGGCCTGTTCATTCTCGGCAATCTCAAGTGCGCTTTGACTCGCAGAGCATCGTCCGAGATGCACGTTGGGTGCCCCCAATGCTACCAAGAATAGGTGGGGGAATCCGGATGTTTTAGTCTGACAGTCTGATGATTTTGAAGCTCTAAACGTGTTGATCTTGTGCTTGCTGGCCTGTTGTGACGATTGAAGGTTTCGTTTGCCTTTTCGGACATTCAGAGCCTCCGGCTGCTGCAAGCTTGACGAACGGTTCAACATCAGCCTCTGGTCGGCAGCTGCACTGCACCTGGACCTTACACAGCTGAAGCGCGCAGCTCATTTTACGGGTGGCTCGGCCTCTGCTAGGGCGGGTCCGGCGAAGGGACCGTCGTGGTTCGGCCGGGATGCGTTCCTCAGCATCCGGGGGGCGACCCGATAGGTGTCCCTAAGCGACTCTGGCTCTGGCTTCGTTGCATCTCGGTATTAACTCTGTGTCAAGCGCTCGTGATGCTCCGCGTGGCCGAGTCATGACGGTCCCTATGTAAGTGAGGCGGTCCCCTGGCAAGGCGGGGCAGGCGTCTATTCTGCAGGGCAGGCCGGGGACCACGGGATCCAGAGGCCGGCGTGCTGTTAGGCGAGGCCCTAAAGCTTCGAGAACGTCCCATCGGGGCGGAGACACGGGGCAAAGGCACGTCGCTGCCGCCTTGTCTTGGCCGCGGTGGTGAAGATGGGAGAGTCGAGTAGATTGCGCTGATATTGAAAGGTGCAAGTGGGTGTCGAGTTGAGCCTCACGCAGGAAAAAGAAAGGTGATGGCGCCAGGGCCGTTTCAAGGCTCTTGCAGCGGATCTAAGCGCACCGCACCGCACCGCACCGCGTCGCACCTGCCGTTCGCTGCCGGGTTCGGCTCTGGAGAACCCCGTGATCTGGAGCTCCTCCTCTGCTTGTGACCTGTTGGAGCATGGCCAATCTCTTCTTGTCCTATCAACCGCCTCCATTGACTCTGCGCTCTTCTCTTTCATCTCAAGGATGCCGATTTGCAGGCGGCGTGGTGTCGTACGACTCGCCCTGAGACTCTCCCTCCCAAAAGCCTCGACGTTCGATTGATGCGTTGTCCATCAAGCCACGGCAGATACCTACAGGCTCAGACTCCCCCACCAGAGATATGACTTGCAGCTATCCGCTCCCTGCAACAGTTCCCTCCCTCGGTCGGGGACTCTTTATTAATGTGCGACTCTTGCCCCTTTTCGACATCTCGATGCTCATTCTCATTCAAGAGTTGGTTGCGCTGACGTATTTGAAACAGATAGGCTGAGGCCGGCCATGTCTATCTGATATCATCCTCCGGCTCTTCAAGACCCAACTCGACCTGGGACCAATGGGCGGGCTCGCCTTTGTGTCCTCTTTCCTCTCGCTCCCCTCCATCTCAGCATCGTCGTCTTGTGCTCTCACCAAGCTATCTTCTCACATTACACAACAGCCTCAACCCCGCAGAAGCGACCGACACTGTCACCATGACCATCATCGTCTCTCGCCTCAGCTCAATTGATTGGAACTGGACAGCTCGTCTCACCTCGAACTCTTGATTGGCTTCTGTGCCAATCCGTGGCTCTGATACGCTGGCACGGCCGAGCGCGCATGCAATGCCACACCTGGACCACTGCGACGAAGCGCCCTCCTGCCGGGCTGCAGCTGCGGCATATGCACTCGTCTCTCCATCGAGGCACAAGCTGTTGCTCAATCCCATCCTTCTTCGCTCACACCATTTGTCCTCCCGCATATTCCTGCCTGACGGCCCAGTTCCTGCTGCCCGCTTAAGTATGCACTTTCTCCAGGTTTCGTCCAAGTGGACGGGCACTTCTCTACATCTTGCACAATGTCCCAAGGATCTGGGGTCATCCGACGCCCTTTCTTCCTCTCCTTCATGTCTTGATTGACAATCTTCTATTCGTATCTCATCGTACCATTCGGCCTACGATTGGATGTATATCCAACCGGCCCAACGCCATCTGCAAGTCTCGGCGGCCCACCAGCGCCACGGGGGACTGGGCGATGCCCAAAGCCATGGGTTTCTCCAGAGCGCCATCACGGTCATCTTTCAGCCGGCTCCGAAACTCCTTGGGCGACTTTCATCTGTCATTGGTTCTTCCCCGAAGACTCTTGCCAAGAGACAGTTCTCTAGCAACCCGTCACGCAACAATAACATCAAAATTGGCCTTATCGTCGGCTTCGTGCTCGCCGCTTTCCTCGCTATCGTGGTTGCTTTCCTGTACTTCTACTGCGGATCAATGCGGTTCACATACAAGAAGAAGAAGCATCATCACCACCACCATCATCGAGGGCACAAGTCAGTCAGTAGCAGAGGTTCGAGAAACTCTGACAGAAGTGCACCACCTTCGCCTCAGTCCGCGGCTGAGGAGGGTCCTCCGGCCGAAGACAAATAGGTAGATGGGAAGTAGGGGGATGCTACTAGATGTTATGGTGAGTTGCTTCTATGAGTCAAATGAAGTAGACGCTTAGAACACATCTGATAGTCGTCCAGGCACTTCGTTTCTGTGTATGATGTTTCCAATGTATTAACACTTTGCCTGATTTCTTGATTTGTGCGAAAACTTGTAAGTTGGTTTGGAGCGATACGGGTGGAGGGCGATTGTGATATGGCTAATAGTCTATGAATTGATTTGTTTTCAGTTTGCTTCTATCTACTTACTATCCACGATCCCTCCCTGACATCCATCTGAAGCTTCCGGCTATCCTTGTCAAAGTTCTCAACGTAAAGGACCTCACGTCTCACCCGATATTGTCTGGCAACGGGCCATGTCTGGGACAGACGATCCTGCTGCCCCTATTACCCGGCTGGTTGAAGATGTGGGGGATTTTCCACCCCAAGTCAAACCCCGGACCCTTTGGATACCCTCTATTGATCTGTGGCGCATCCATCTCGTTTTGAGGTTGGCTGTGACTGCGGCTATGATGCCCGTGACGACGTGTCCACATGTCTGGGACTTGAAGCGTTGGCTCAGGTAGCTGCGGCATCAAATCTTGTGGAGAACCAAAGCGGTGGCTGCGTCGTCGCCGTTGCTTCTGGCTGTGGTTGCGATGGTGATGGCCATGTTCATGATGCCGAGAACTGCACTCGTATTCGTGCCTAGGGCAGTGCCTCTCATGATGCTCCGGGCTATGATAGCACCCAATGAGGGGATGCTCATGGAGGCCATGAACATGGTTAACCTCATATGAATCCACCTCGCTGTGTGGTCTATTGCCCATATGATCGTGATAATCATCCTGTCCTCGAGGTTCCTGAGCCTTCTTTTTCTTCTTGCTGCTGGTCCTCTGATTTCCTTCCCGCTTTTTGACCCTTCTCATTCCTTCCTCGGTGTTCTTCCAACACCACAAGTAGAGACCGACCCCGATGACAGCGACGAGAATTGACAGTCCAACGGTGACTCCTATGATCTCGGGGCCCGAACTCCGGCGGTGGAGCATGTGCATTTCCCTCGAGAAGATGCTGTTAGTGCCACCGATGGCCTCAGCCCGTGCTGTAGCTGGTGTTTCATGGATGGGCATGGCCAGGTCCGAGTAGAGGCTCTTTGTTGGACTCGTCGTACAATGTTCGTCTCGTTTCTGATGGCTTCTCAGCTCTTGTCTTGTCTCTTCGCTGGTGGCTTCATCTTGTTTAAAAAAGTTGACGGGCGGCATTCTGATCAACCGTCTTTCTTGAGTTGTGTTGTTCAATTGAAAGTGAAGAGCATCACTAGGAACCCCAACTCTCTATATATCATATTCAACACAAAGACTAAACTCTGTTTTCCATCCATCTGTATCAAACTTGATGTCTTTCCGAGTTTGGTCCTGGGTCTTTCAATACTCAGCGAGCTTACCGGCTGGCACCCGAGCAGCATCCCGTTTCTTGTGCATGAAGCTTTCGTTTCTTTGACCTCCCAGCTGCAAACATCGCAGTTGCTTTGTCAAATCTTGAGGTGTCATGCTTAAGTTCTGCCCCGGCTGCTTGGGCCGGGATGCCCGAGTGTTTGGTCAGCCAAACACTTTAGGTACACAATAGTGCTTGTGGTGCACCGCGTCTACATGGCAAAAAGGCACAAAGAAAATGCCGTGAGCAGAGGAGTTGGAAACATTCTAGAAAATAATGAAAGTTCGGATAAAAATTGATTCTTGTGCATAATACATGAAAACATGATGAAATCGTCTAACAAGGACAGATCCGTATCCCGATCCTATGAAATGACCCAACAATAACACCCTTTGCTCAAACTTACAAGCTCATGCACCCATTTCATTATCGTTTATCACTCCCGCTCCCTGCGGCGTCTCTTTCGATCATCCCTGCTGTAGTCTGGCTCTTCCTCTTCTCCCTCCTCGAGCCCCCGGATCTGACCCAAGGTGCTCCCGATCACGTCCTGCAGCCTGCCTCCCTTGCGGACAAAGCGATCATAGAACTCACAGTCACGATGCTTGGCACCCCGCGCGTTCAGAGAAATGATTGTGCTTGACATAGCCTCCAGCTCTGTCTTGAGTGTCTTGAGATCCAGATCGCGGTGGTACCGGCGACGGCGGCGTGATCGTCGCTTGCGCTCTTCACGCTCCTCTCGCTCGCGGGAATCGCGGCGATGGCGTGAGGAACGGTGAGGACGGGATTCGTAGGGTGGTGGGTAGGCATCGTTTGGCGGAGGCTGGGGCTGGGGCTCAGGCTCGTAGTATGGCTCTGCAAAGGTTACGCGATGGCGTCTCCTCTTGCGTCTCTCCTTGTCGGATCCATACTTGTCGGCCTCTTCGTCCACTCCCCTACTCCTAGGTGCCTCCCTCTCCCTCTCCCTCTCCCTATCACGATCCCTCTCCTTATCTCTCTTTCTCTTCTTGTCTCGCTTTCTATCATCACGCCTGCCCTCCTCTTCGTTCTTCCCGCCCAACATCTCGAGAACAAAGTTGCCTAGGCCACGGAAGTCCTCGGGGTTGATCTCCCCGAACCCGCCGCCTCCACCGCTGCGAGCCCAGTCGCGAGTCCGGTTCGCAGAGGAGGACTGGCCCATGGCTCGCCTGGCAGCTGATTTGGCAGCAGACTTGGCGAGATTTTTGGCAAACGTCTCCATGAAGCCTGGGTTCTCTGGTGGTCGAGCGCGTGAATAGGTGTCTCGGTCTTGGCGACCAAAGAGTTGCTCGGCGAAGCGGTCCATGGGTTCTTGTTGAGGGGGGTCGGTCAAGTGGTGAAGTATAGTCTTTGAGATGAAATAGAGGAGGACGGAACAAAGGTGATGCTCGTCGTCGCTATCGTATCCGTCGTCAAGGTCGCGGTCGTTCTCGGGGTTGTCTCTTTCTGCAACGGCTGCTTCGGCCTCGGCTTTGATTTGAGCTTCTACTTCAGCTTCGAAGTCGAGCTCCTTGTCAGACTGATGCCCTTGTTCGACTTGCGTTACTTCTCCAAGCTCGATCTTTGGCTCCTCAAGCTCCTGCTTGATCTCTGGGTCTTTCTGAGAATTCGAGTCGTGAGTTGCAGCAACCTTGTCGTCGCTTCGTCCGTCGACTGTGTCTCCAGACCCAAGCTGATGAGGATCCAGGACGGAATCTTGTCGTCAGACGCAAAGAGAAGAAACGCCTGGCAAAACAGCGCACAATTTAAGGAAAACGAGAGGTGTGTAGCATGTATGCAGGTAGGCGACCGACAGATTGACTGATGCCCAACTTGGATGGAAATGTACTTTGTCACACTTCGGGAACAAGACTTCGCGACAACAGCCACCGGTCGGCCTGGCGCCTTTTTAAATGGCATCGAGCGACAAGAAGGCATGTTGAGCCCATGAGATGCCAGGTCATGTGAAGCGCGTCAGGTTCGTGATGGTTGAGACCTGAATGATATAGTCTCGTGGTCACGCGACTGGCTTGTCTCAGGCAAAAGACGCGGCAATGCAGGAACATGACCGCCCCGAGACATTGCCATGACCACCAACAGCCACCGAATGATCGCCATGTTTCGCTCGAGGCAAGAAAATGACTAGGCGAAATGATTGGGTTCGAGTATTTTGGGAAATAAGTACAATGTCGTGATTGTTCCACGTCAAGCTTGCTGGTCAGACGTCGGTACCCTTTGTCTCAACATCAACTGAGGGCACAACTGGAATAGTAGGCACCAGAGACATTACCAAAACCTTCATTATTCATCGCCGCGAGCAAGCCTTGTTGTGGCGTGCTGTCTAGTCTTTGTTGTGTGCCGTATATTCCCACTAACGCCGCTGTTGAATGTTCACGCGCCACCACATGAGTATAGTACATATGCCCGTTCCAGAAATTTAACTCAACAACTCCTTGATGTCTTCGATACGCTGGAGTTTCTTCTCCTCATCATTCATCATTCCTAATGAAGTCGCACTGTTTCACTTGTTAGCCTTGACCCGCCATCAGTAACACGGGCTCAACTCACATGAACTTCTTCCGCTCTTGAACCCTTAGCATCCGCTCTTCCACACTTTCCTTGACTACGAATCTCTTCACTTGAACTTCCGACTCTTGCCCCATTCTGTGCACTCGGTCAATGGCTTGAGCCTCGACTGCAAAACTCCACCAAGGATCCATCATGAAGACCCTTCCTGCGCTTGTCAAGTTGAGTCCCACACCGCCAGCCCGCAGACTGATCAGCAGCACTGTGAAGCCCTTCCTCTCGGTAAACTCGTTAAGAACCGCTGCTCGGGCTTTCTGAGCCATCGACCCATCCAGTCGTAGAAACTTGACGTTTGCGCGGGTTAGCGCCGGCTCGATGAGGCTGAGGAAGGAGGTGAACTGAGAAAACACCACCGATTTCATCTTCGGATGCTCTCTCCGTAGCGCTCGTAGCTCTGAAATGAGTGCCACAACCTTTGCTGAGGAAGCGTTGACACCGACTCGCTGCAAGCTGATCCGGGCCTTCTTGGATATCTTGTCAGGTTCATCGTCATGCCGAACAACCTCAAATAGATCTCGGGGGTTGATCGGCTCCCGGCAGTTGAAACATCGAGGCACGACCGCTCTATCGGTCTCATGTTTGATGTAGTCAAGCAAGCACTTCTTACAAGCAGAGTGCCAGCAACCAGTAACCGTCTGGTCATTCATCGGCTCCTCAAAGCACAAAGGGCACTCATTCTCTGCTTCGTCACGAATCTGTTCCAGCACATGCGCGCCAAAGACCTGGTTAGTTTCTTTTGACGCTTCATCCGTGGTTGCCGTGAAAGAAGTGATAAGTGAATCAAGGTCCATATCATCCGCAAGGCCAGCGGCCGCGTCAGAAGCTGCTTCAGCCTCAACCTCGTCTGCCACAATGTCACGGTTGCGAACAAGGATGGGGTGACAGCAGGACTGGCGAAGACGTAGAATCTGCGCAAAGATGGTGGTAAATGCCTTCATGACGGTGCCAGCTTCTACGTTCTGTGAGAACGTTCGCTTCGCCTTGTTGAAAATGTAGTCATAAACATCCCGTTCCGTTTCCGAAAGTTCCACTTCGACGATCTCAATTTGCTTGGGTGGTAGAAGAACGAGAGGCTTGCCGTCGGGTGTCTTCATGTCTTTTGTGCGCCGAAGTACGAGAGGCTCCAGGACCGTTTGCACAACATTCAGAGCCCGCACAAACTCTCCAGATTCAAAAGGCACCGTAATGAATGTTCGCCAGAATGAAAAGTTGTTCCAAGGTTCCACACCCAGGAATCTGACTAGACTGAACAAGTCTTCTAACTTATTGACGATGGGGGTTCCCGTTAATGCCCAGCGGTGGTCAGCCGAGATCTCGTAGCAAGCTTTTGCCGTTTTGGATGACCTGTTCTTGATGTGATGTGCTTCATCAAGAATGACGCGGAAGAACTTGAGCGAGAAAAGGCCGCTGTGAAATGATTTGTCTCCATTCTTTGCAGCGATGCTGCTGAACTCGGACAGCACTACGCCGTAGCTAGTGATTACCAGATCTGGTGCACTGGCCGCATTTGATGCGCAGCAGAGTGCTTGCAAATTGTTCGCCTTCTCGTTGCCGTAGTAGAGCTCGATCTTCATTGTTCCCTCCTTGGAGGCCTTCTCCGCCTCGCTCTGCCACTGAGCTAGCAACGACATAGGAGCGACCACCAGCGTGGTGCAGGGCGCAGGAAGAACCGAACCGGAATTCATACCCAGTCTTGAAAGCTGGTTGACAGTCGAGATGCTGCCGGCTGATTGACGGGCTTGGCGCGCGATCTCTGATCGGTGTGTATGAACCAAGCTCAACATTTGGATCGTCTTTCCGAGACCCATCTCATCGGCGAGGATACCACCAAGACAATGCTGCTCTTGAACAGGGAAGTCGAGAGACAGGTCGCCAGAGTATGGATTGATGTAAAACTTGGGTTGTTCCTCGACTAGCGGTAAATCCTTATCATCGACGTCCTTGAGTGGCCAAGTGTATTCCTCCCACAGTGGATGCATTGAAGGTTCTCTGTTACTCTTTTCGTCTTTCTCCTTCGCCATCATCCAATGCAGCGCTTGCTTCTGGTATGAACGAAGGGTCATGGCGAAAGTCTCTGCCGGTTCCGCTTCAGGGGTACTGAAGTCGAATGATTGTGCCTTCTTGTAGAGTGCGTCAAGTTGATCCTGCTCTAACTCTTCTCCTTCTTCCGTATCCGATGATTGAGACGAACTAGCTTCCTTGCCGTTGGCATTGGTCGTTTTAGGGTCCTTCTGCTTCTGCTCGTCTTGCTCAGCAGCTTGAAGTAGCCCTTTACGGCTATCCTCCGCCGCAGCATTTGCCTTGGTAGGCTGCAGATTGATTTCCTGGAATAGCTTTACTAAAGAAACTTGTCGTAGTCGGAGGTCCTTCTCATCGGCTGTCTCGTTTTGGTCAAAGAATACAGCAGACCGGTCGTCGGCCAGCTGAAAGGAGCGATTGAAGAAGGCCGAGTTGAGCAGGTAACATCGTAGTTGCAAAAACACTGTGTCGTTGGTTCGAAGTCTTTCCGGGGCGTAGACACAGGTTCCCTCAAACTTGCATATTTTCTGGTCAATCAGAGACGATACCCATTTCGCCGTATCTTTAGATAATCGTCCAACTTCTGTCCCGGTCTGTGTAGTAAAGCGTACAACGACATCAACCCGACGCGCTGCCGCAGTGTTTCTTGAAGGGGTAACAGGTCCAAATTTCCCTTTGACTTTCGGCGGTTGAGGGGGCTGTATCTTTTGTCGCTCAATTTTGACAACGTCACCATGCTTTAAGACGTTGTTTCCGCTTCGGGTAGCCCACCCTTCGGCACCGAAAGCACCTATATATCGAGAATTTGGCATTCGTTTGTGTGAGGCAGTAGCCGGTGAGGGTGCTGTGGTGGCACTCGGGGAGCGATTCGAGCTAGCAGCGGCGATAGGCCTAGAGGGGGTGGGCCATGTCGGTTTCTTGATAAATTTCTTGTACGTTCCATCAAAGTACATGTTGACGGCCCGTTCTAGGTCGTTTCGGCAATGATCTCGGATGGCTGACAGTGCATCGGGGCTGACCTTGTCGCCAACGAATGCTTCGAAGGTCTCCTTGTCGAAAGATACTGAGGCTGATTCGGGTTGAAGGTCGGGTGGAGGTTGCGGCTGAGATCGGTCCAGTATGTCCTTGTCAGGCTGCCCGACGAGAACATTACCGTCATCGTGTTCGTACTTGACCTCATCTTCGTCCTTGAAAAAGCGTTTCCGTGGCGGCAGCGGGGAATGGTCGTGCGGGCTTGGAAATGCTGGATCAGAAGAAGCTTCTTGAGCGTCGACAAAGAACCTCCGCTTCTTTGAGGGGGGTTCTGGAGAGTCGTGGAGGCTCATTGTCGCCAAGACGCATCGGAATCGAACAAAAATGGAATATAGGTCATGGAGGACTCGGCCGAAATGTCCAACCCAACCTTTGATGGTGGGCGATCTCCTTAGAAATCGCGACTGGGCTTCCGGGAGACGCGATTGACCCTTGCAAGTGGGCCTTCGCGTCGAGGGGTCAGCTGATCGCGTGTTTAAGTGGCTCTTGCTCTCTATCACTTGGTGTGGCTGGAGAATGCCCGTGGCGGAAGCTCGACGTCATGAAAATTTCCGAGGGGCCATTGTGGATTGGAAATACAGCGTTTATGGCTGGCCGTGTCTAAGTCGCAAGACCGTCATGTTCGTCATATCATTATCAATTCGGCTGCTTTCGAGGTAGAATACGGTCAATTCGCTCATCTCAGCCTTGGAAATCCTCTTGGCTGTATGTATCGTCCACGGCTGTTGGGCCAAGGCCTCCGTGGCCTCGCCCATGCCCAGACGAGTCGTCGAACCTACATTACGGATGCCGACGTTGAATCCGCACGTCGATATTGCTTTACGCAACTCCAGTATGTTCCCAGTATCTTTCCAGGATACATTCCAAGCTAATTCTGTTCAGAAACAGTGACTACGATGCCCATCTGATCCGCCGCTTCGTTCCTGCCCCCGTCCAAGATGCCTACGCCGCTTTCCGAACCCTCAACCTTGAGCTCGTTCGCCTCCCCGAGCTCGTCTCCAACCCCACGATAGGAACCCTACGCATGAAATTTTGGCAGGATTCCATTGACAACACATTCGCGGGTCGTCCTCCTCGCGAACCAATTTGCATCCTTCTGCATAAGAGCCTGCAAGAGCTGGAAGACCGTGCTGGAATCGCAACCAAAAAGTCTATCAAGTTCTGGGTGTCACGCTTGGTAAGAACGAGAGAGAAGCACATGACAAATCGACCGTTTGGGAGCCTAGCGAGCTTGGAAGACTATGCCGAAAACACATATTCGACTCTAATGTATGCGACATTGGCGTCTTTGCCATTGCGGTCCATGCATGTCGACCACCTTGCGAGCCATATCGGAAAAGCCTGCGGTATTGTGGCGGTCCTGCGCGGTATTCCCGTCTTGGCAGCGCCACCTCCCCCGGTGAACACGCCGTCGGGTGAAGCTCCTCCTGTACGTGAGCCAGCACTGCTTCTTCCACTGGATGCGATGGCAGAGGCGGGGGTGAAGGAGGAGGAAGTCTTTCGACAGGGTCCCAATGCCCCCGGCCTACAAGACGCAGTTTTCCAGGTCGCAACACGGGCCAACGATCATTTGATTACGGCAAGGGAGATGCTCAAGAGGCTAAAAGCTGGCGAGGATCCAGGCCATGAGTTTGAGCACCATGGAGAAGGCGAGCATTTCTATGATGAAGAGAGTGACACCTTGAGAGAGATCCGCCAGGGCTTTGGGGTATTGCTGGAAGCTATTCCCGCAGCTCAATACCTGGAACGACTAGAGAAGGCTGATTTCGATCCGTTTGCTGTCAAGGCGGGAGGTTGGAAGCTGCCTTGGAGTGTATGGCAGGCCCTGTCAAAGGAAAGGATCTAGGTTCTGTAAGAACCTGTGTATTTCGAGGTTCATCTCGGCTGTAACTCAAACGAACCCATTGTACTATATGTAATGATATAAATCACGACTATGACGCTGGATTGGATATGGAAGTTGGAGACTTGGTTTTCTGCCTTTGATTTATTCATGAATTCGACCATGAAGCGACCTTGGGGTGCCCCACTTGTCATGAAGCTTCACCGTGCGCATCGGCCACCTTCACCACGGATAATCCTCGGCATCGTCTTCCGGACCCAAAATTCGAGATGCTCCAGAAATCTATACAGCCTCTGGTGATAGCGATTTCCGTCTCGAATTGCTCCGCGACATCCACATACTGCTCGTAGATGACATCGCCAAGATGCTCTACGAACTCATTGCAATTGTCGGTATCCTAATCAAATCCCATAATTCCAGCAAAAGAAGAAGACTAACTCGAATTAGGTCCGACCGGGCAACCTTTCTGAGGTGAAAGAGTATGTTTCCTCAGCGAGCCTTCGACCGATCTTGTTTCCTCTGCCGACCACTGGCTAATTGCTTCAAATACGATATAGAATCGCCCAAACCGTCGGCTCGCTAGTCCTCAAGAACGGCGGTGTCGTTCGCGGCCTCGCCAACTGGGGTGTCTTCTCTCTCCCCAAGCCCATCTCAGTGCATCAGATGAAGCACACCCACGGCCACTACTTCGTCATGCGATACGATGCCGCTTCCAAGGTGCACCAGGATGTTCGAAACACACTACGCCTCGAGCCCCGTATGATTCGCGCAGCGCACGTCAAGCTTGGCGATGGCAAGCTCGAATCCCTCGCCAGATTTGGATCACCCAAGTGGAAGACACAAGGCAGCGAGGCCTAAATGATTAGCGGGTGGAGGTTTGAAACGACAATGCGCCGAGGGCGATTAATATGTGGACGACTTTCATGAGGAGGGCACCTATGCTGTAGGATACATGAGATCATGAGGACTGAAACCTGGAGGAATACCCAAAGTTTGCAGTTCAGGCATTAGAGGATGCCGTGTACAAAAACATACTGCCTCCAAGGGTGGCAATCACAGTTGTATGAAATACTTAGAGCCCGGAATCTCTGCATTGCATTTCACTCGTTGGTCCTCTCGACCTTGACTCGATACTTCCACACGCTAGCGTTCGGAGATGTTCCATCTATGGACGCGACAATTCAGATGGTGGCAACCTTGATGTTGTTCTTCTTCTGTTGCTACATATCTATCATAAAGTCATCAATTGCAGCCACACCAATGGCCTGAGTGCCCGTGGCTAACGCCATCCAATCTAGAAACGCAGCCCGCTACCCATGCTTCTGGTACGATATGTCGTTGGTGCAATGCTATGTCGGGGTCAGGCCAAAGGCCGAGGCCTAAGGCCGCAGTCCAGGTCGTCTATGTACTCCAGGTCGGTGCCGTGGTCCAAGAGTTCTGTCATCTCTTTCAATTGTCATCAACGTCCATGCCATCGGTCTTACCAATGCCCTTCTCATGACAAAACTCGACAAAGTCGTCAATGACACTTGGCCAGGCGCCGTCCTCATTCCAGAATGATAGCGTCTCATCCGACAGAGATTTGAGGGCGAACTCGAGCGTCATGTTCCACATATCTTTGTTGACTGACCGAGTCCATTTGGCGTTGAGAAAGCCCTTCCAAAGATCTAGCCAGTTGTGGTTCCTCGTCTTCCACGCCATCCCTGGAGGAGCAAAGAGGATGTCCCAGTAGACGAGAGCATTCTCGAGGCTCAAGGCTTTCTGATCAGTTTCTCGGCCCGCGACGAAAGCGTGTCTGTAAACCTTCTTGAATAGGGCTTGATCCGATGATAGTGATGAGATCAGTTTTCGAAGGTAGGCAGCATGCTCCTGGTGTGATGCCCCAGCTCTGCGACTTTTGTTAGTCTTTTTGTCGCTAGGCAGAGAGCCAAACTATCCGTAGCTCAACCCCGTGATAGTGCAACGGAGCACTTACCCAGTAAACTTCCACCCATCTACATAGCCTCTCCTAGTAATCACACCGACTGCCGGGGCCTGAAGAAGTTCAAGGGCAACAAGTAGTTCCGCGTTCTCAATGCTGACCTTCAACTTCTCGGTGAGGTATGACATCGTGGATTCGAGCTCCAACTTATCCTTCTCGTCGCTGGCGTCTACATAGAAACATTAGCTAGAAATTTGTCAACAGCGGCAGAGGCATGTACCTTGCAATGAGTCGAATAACGACTCCAATTTAGCCTCCAATGGTGACGGCCCTTTACTATCTCCATTGGAAGTGAAGAACCTAGATACCCATATTAGAACTGGTGCATGTAAACGCACAGACGTGATGAGCCAAGCAATAGGGCGGACAAAAGATTGGTAAAGGGATATATGGTAGCCAACTTGGCCGTGACATAAGACAGCTGCGCACTCGGCTTAGGTTTATGTACCGCGCTGTCGGGTTATCCGACGTCTCTGCCTTGTAAGACGATGCAGAACCGCTTGTCTTGGGCTTCTTGGATAGTGGCCAGGTGGGAATGATCCGGGTTGCAATCTGCTTCTTGACACCTTTCCAACCCATTTTCCGTGATTCCCGAGGGGCTGGGTGTTCAAGTAGCTCTGACGATACGTAACGTCGAGGTAGTTCAGGGTTGTTTGGGAATGATGACAGAAAATGGGTTGCGCCGAGTCAAGTCCGGCAGCCCCAAAAGACTAAGCTTCGCAAACTTGACCACTGACAGATCGAAGAGACGATGGATGATTTAGGATACTGTGGCATGAGCCTTGAATGCCCTGGCGATAATAGTTTCAAGCCCCTCATTGTCGCGACGAAACAAGCGTGTCTGAGCCATCGGCGTCACTGTCGGTCATACTCTGCTGTGCATCCAACAAATGAGCCGAGCAGCGGTGGGCCTAGTCGCCATGACGAGGCACAAGGGCAAACAATACCCGGCCAGTGCTGGTCCATGCCCCGGATGAATTGACCAAAGCAGGCTGGGGCAGCGATATCATGCTTCAAGGGCAAAAGAGACGGCAGGTATAATAGAAAACGAGAGTGTGGTAGGTTAAGAAAAGGCAACTCACATATCGACTGCCTCGTTCATCTTGAAGCCTGCATTTTTGAGGTACTGTGCGAGCCAATGTTAGTCCAACCATACTGCATCATCGTTCGACTGTCTCTAGGCTAAACCGCGTCACGACTGCAACCTCGACTGCTGTATTTGGACAGATCTAGTCAAATCGCCGAGTGCTTTGCATCGTGGGGTTGGTTGATGCCAAGAAATGACCGGTTTTCTCAGGATTGGGCAATAGCGATTGTCGGAAGAGACGTACACGAGTAGCCTGACGTTCTGTAGCGCCAGTCAGAGCTACGAACTGGGCGATGAGCACCTTCTGTTGGGCGGAAGACGGCGGCGGCATCTTGAGTGTTGTCGACGGTGTTCTGATTTTGTCTATACCCGTCACGCTCACTATTGTCTGTCGTGGTTGGGGATCGGCAAGGCGGAAGCTAGGTCGTAAGAGCTGGTGATCAAGCGGAGCCG